>PVKS010039149.1:0-17444 GCA_004027875.1 Aplodontia rufa | reverse complement strand
AGTGTGACAGGCCCCTTTGCTGGGGGTAGGGGAAGAATGTACCGTTTGGTGGCTCTCAGTAGTCTGCCCACATTCCTAAGATGGCTTTCTTTCTGGACACTCACCCACACAAGGGGAAGGGTCGGTATTTATGTCTATATTTCCTAACATGAAGGATATTGACTCCTCTGGATCTGTTGCTGGTCAGGGGCCCTTTATAATTGTCCCCTGAACGTGTCCCCTTTTTTCCATTCCTGCTCATCTTTACTACCTACACTAATAGATGGAAGAAACTGATTACGCCTAGTTAGGAGGCTGCAACCCAAGAGTCTACAGAGGAGCTCCTGTAGAAAATGATCTGCCTGCTCTCTTGATTCTCCCCAAGTTGGCACAAAGTTTAAGTTACTTTCCATGCAGAGGAGAGAAGCTTCTTCATTCCCTAGGATGGATGCCTTAGAGTAACAGCTGAAATCTCTTGCAGCACCCACCCTACCTGAGGAGGACCCTCTAGATCCTCTACTCTTCGGGGTCACCATAGAAAACACTAGTCTGATAGCCTCAGGACCTTTCCTCTAACCCCCTTCCTGAATGCTAGCAACTATATTTATAGCTGCTGAGGCAGAGGATTGGAAGATTCTTCCCTGGGGAGGTTGAGAGAGGACCTGTATCACCTGACAGTAAAACCCTCCAGTTGACAAGCTACACCTAGACTCTGTGTTGTCAATCAACATTTTCATGTCTCCAGGTCACTTAGGAGGAGTCAGCAGATTGCCAGAGGTTTGAAGGATGCCTTGTATGAAAAGAAAAAGGCCAATATAAACAAACTGAAGAAAGTATCCCTGAGGAAACAGAGACAATGAGAAACTGCAAACTTCATAGTAACTCTTAATTAAAACCCTCAGAGAGAGATTGCATCCAACAAACAAAAGGAGCCAGAAATATGTTGAAAAATAACAACAGAAATAAAAGTTTCAGAACATTTGGAAGCTAAAGTTGAGTAATTCTCCTAGAGGGCCATGGGGAGAAATGGGGATGGAAAATAAGATAAAAAATAAGAAAATTAGAGATGAATTGAGGATCTAAGAAGAATTTCAGAAAGATGAAACAGATAAAATGGAAAGGAAATGATTAAGGAGAGCATGAAAAAATTCCCATGATTCGACATCTCTAGACACAAAGAGTCCCGCAAGTTCCCTGAACAAAGAATACTTTCAAAAAGATCCATATTAATGCATATGAAAGAGGAGGAAAAGAAGGTCACATAAAAAAGATCAGCAATCAAAGTGACTTCCTATTGGCATTACAAAAAGCTGAAAGGCAAGAGAGCAAGGCCTTCAGATTCTGAGAAGTCACTTCCACCCTAAAATTCTTAAGCTAGTCAAATTATCAATCAAGTGTGAGCGTAGGATAGACATTTTCAGTCACACTCCCAGGCTCCCTTTCTCAAAGAGAAACTAGGAGATGTTATCTGGAAAGGCCAAGGAATAAATCAAGAAAGAAGACAAGAGATCAGAAGATGACATCTGAGAGCAGTGAAGAGAAGCCCCAGGAGGATGCGTGCAGCAGCCTGGATGAGTCAGCTTCAAAAGCAGGAGGACCAAGGAGGAGCAGGAAGGAGTCTCCAGGATGGGAATGCGACCAAGAGTGGGGTGTGTGATAGGTCTGACCTCATGGAAAAAGTCTTGAGAACAGGTTTCCAGAGTTGTTGGAACATAGGAAGGAGCAGTGAAAGGTGCACGGAAATTTAAGCAAATGGAAAATCAATAGGATCAATAAAAGGAAATCATAAACGTCAATAGGCTCAGCAACACACAACATTTGTACAACCATAATCGTGTAAACTTAATGTTAAATAAATCAAAAATCGCAGTTTAACCATGTTGATAAGATGACAGTCGAGGAGAGGAACCAAAGAATTTAAAGAATCTGTGAAAAATGCATTCAGTACAACTTCTCTGGGTTCCTATTGTGTGTACAGCTCTGGGTTAGGCTGCAGGTCATAAGGTGAGGATGTGAAACCAGGACTGCATAATCTGATGGGAAGAATTGAAAAGTAATTTGTGTTAATATGATGCTTCCAGCAAATTCCCAGAGGAGCCCCTGGTTACAGGTGTGCCCTGTTCCTTTCCTAAAGCCTTGAGCCTTTAAATGGATGGTAGTTTACAGTTCAAAAAGGACCCTTAAGTTAGCAATATTTTCACTGTTGGGTTCTTTTCATTATGAGCTGGCATTCAGTATTTATTTACACTAGATTAAGTGTTGTGTAAATGAGGCATTGCTGCAATCCAAAGTTCCTTTTCTGACTAGAGGCAGAGTGCTGGATCTTTGGATCGTATTTGTTTCCTGAACTATTTAGCCTTCTCCTCACTCCTCTTTACTTATCTCTTGGTACAGGTCTAAGCTCCCCAGGCTTGCACCTTTCTTGGGATCCACATGAGAACGGAAATTCCCCAAAGATGCACCTTGTTTGTGAACCACTTCTATGTGATTTGCTCCATTCTCAAACAGTTTGGCTGTCCTGCTTTATACAATTCAGGAGGAGGTCTGGTGGGGCCTGAAGGTAGATGACTTCTTCAACAAGAAAGGAAGGTATTTACCAAATGTCAAAGGTAGGAAAATAAAAGACATTAAGCATGTCCTTCAGAGAATGAAATCTAGAGTCACTCTGTCCAATGCAGATTTTTCTGATAATGGGTATATTCTATGTTGTTCAATACCTTAGCTGCTATGTAGATATTGATTATGTGAAATGTGATTAGTGAGATCAAGGAGCTGAAAAATTAATTTTGTTAAATTTATATTTAAATAACAGCACAGGCATGGCAATACAGGTCTGTAATCCCAGCTACTCAGGAGTCTGAAGCAGGATTGCAAGTTTGAGACCAGCCTGATAACTTAGATTCTGTTTGAACATGAAAAACAGAATAAAATAAAAAAGTATTGGGGTGTAACTCAGTGGTGTAGGGCCCCTGGGTTCAATCCCTAGTATCTCAATAATTGAATAAATAAATAGCCACATGTGGCTAGTGGTCACCATACTGGACAGTGCAGGTCTAAGAAAGAACCATTTTTCTGGATCAGTAAGTTGCTATCTAACTTTTAAAAATTTCCAGAATCTCTCATTTCCTTGCCTTTAGGGACTAACAATAAGAACTTAGAATTCTAAGGGTCTGATTGATTATTTTAGAGATAATGTAAAGAGGGAGACGTGAAGATAGGATTGGGGAATAACGATGCAACATAATGGATTTAGTGGGAACAGCTGGAAATATGGAAGGAAAAAATATTGTCTTTAGAAGATAAGGGAGAGGTGAGGGGGAAAGGGAAGGAGGAAGGATGGACAGAAGGAAGAAAGGAAGGAAGCTTAGAAAACACTTTTGGGGTGAATGACTGTGTCTATGGGTTACAGGTTGCCAGGGGAACCCAGCTATGAGGAGGACACAAAACAAGTGGTGTGAACTCAATTGTTCTTCTATTTGTTTATCAAAATCAACAACACATTTATTTTAAAGTAACATCATCCAATTTAAACACAGATTACTATGAATAAGTGAAAATATATTTCACCTTGGTTAGCATAATCAAAGTGATTGTTCTCTCGAAAATGGTGGAGAATTCTCAAAAAAACTAGGGATGGAATCACCATTTGACCCAGCAAGCCCTCTCCTGGGTATCTTACAAAAGATCTAAAATCAGCATACTACAGTGACAGAGCCACATCAATATTTACAGCAGCACAATTCACAATAGCTAAATTATGGAATCAACCCAGCTGCCTGTCACTAGATGAATGGATTGAGAAATTGTGATATATATGTGTGTGTGTATATGTATATACATATATGTGTGTGTAATAGAGCAAGCTCTATTCAGCTATTTAAAAGAATGTAATTATAACATTGGCTAGTAAATGTATGGAAATGGAGAGTATCATGCTCAGTGAAATCAGCCAAACTCAGAAATTCAGAGGTCAAATGTTTTCCCTCATATGTGGAAGCTAAGTAAAATAATAGGAAGCAGGAGAGAAGGAGAAGGTTACATAAATAACCAATTGAATTCAAATTAATAGAGGATCAAAAGGAAGTAGAGTAGAGTAATGGAAAGAGAAGGAAAGAAGGAAGGAAGGATGGGAGGGCGAAGGGGGAGGAATGGAGGTGGCGGATCATGAACTGAATTTGATTTACATGCATGTACTGATTTGTTGGGATAATCCCAACTACTATGTGTACTATGTATAATCATAAAGCTCCAATAATAAGTGACTAGAAGTCTAATGTATGCATTTACCAATTGGATGTGTGAACACCAAAATCTGTGCACAGTGGCACATGAGCCGATTATCTCAGCTTGCTTCTTATCTGTACATTGTCTAAATTCTTCCTTACTTTACTGAATGAAAAAAGATGACTAAGATCTCAGGGCACTTCCTACCATTTTCCTAGAATGCATGGTGGCTTTTCCTCAGCTCAGTAGTGAGGGGTTCTAACGTGCAGTGCGCAGCTTGGGCATTTTCACAGGCACGCAATTGTGCTGCTTAGTTTCACCACGAACCTTTGTGTAAATGAATAGATGACCTGAGTCATCTGGGCTTGCTTTCTTCCAGAAGAAGTATCCAATTTCTTTGGCCCAGATTTAGTCTTTTGTTTTCAGAAAATATCAAAATTTACTATAAAATATCATAGATCTGTAGGTCTAAGATCTGAAAAATACTCCCTCTAGAAAGCAAAAAAATAATAAAAAGTTAAATAATTTGATTTAACTCACAACATTGTTACTGGTGCTTATTGCCTTAGAAAAATATATATGAGGTACTGTGGGAAGAATTAGTGAAAATTCTATAGGCTGATGAAGAAACATTGATTCATGGTTGTTTATTTACAATGAACACAAATAGCTATAGGGATACTCAAAGTAACATACTTAATGATATTTAGAACTTTAAATTGGATTCTGAAAACCCTTCTTTCAAAAGTCACAGCTTGTTCAATAAGTATTTACAGAGTTCAAGAGATTGGCGGGTTAGCAAATTTCAGCCGATTAGCAATAACAAAAAGAGCCCCATTCAGAAAAAGAAACAGACATTTTAGGTAAAATGGTCTTCAAAGAAGCTAGAAATTTTAGCATCTTTTCTTCCTCAGCTCCTTTCTTTCTTGTAGTAGAAAAATGACAAGGGTACAGGTACATTCACAGTCTTGTGCATTTATCAGTCAGTGACATTTACTGGGTCTTTCTGTGCAGAAATGTGAAGTGGCATAGTGGGAGGGATTCAAAAGAACAGCAAGAGCAGATCTTCCTCTCAAGAACTCCACATGAAAGAAAGGAAATGCCAATTCATAGAATAATGTATCAAGAGCATAAGAATAGAGGAAAATCTCTAGGTACATAATTAATGAAGGCTCATTGAGTACAGGAATTGAGAGAATTGGGTCAAGTTAATCAGGGAAAGTTTTTATGGAGTGAATCTGAAGCTAGGTTTGAAAGGTGAGTGAGAGTTTAATGGAACGACATTAAAGATACATCCCTCATTGCTTGCCCATCCCTGCACAAGCGTGGATGTACTTCTGGGCTTATTTATCCGGTGTCATTTGTCATATTGGTTAATGGCGTAGCTAAAGTGAGGCAGTATTATACTGGAAATGCTGTCAAAGTGCCATGTTACAGTGTAGGTGGGGGACAGGGTGGAATTCTCTGATTCTCTTCTTTGAATGCCTAGTTCCCAGCTGACCTCAGATCAGGTGAGAGTACTGGATACTTCTTAAGAAAAGAAGAGGCAGTTGAGGGCAGGAAAACAGGCTGTCCAATTTGACACAGAAGAGCTGCTGAAGAGCAGAGCTGACCTTGGAGGCACAGTGAATGGAAGGCCGTTAGGGGAGAGGCCCTCTCCGGGCCTTGGAAAGGAATCTGGGCCTTCCCTAGAAGGTGGGAAAAAAGCATGTTGGCCACCTACAGGTGCTGAAGAGCTGCTTCTTCTCTGATGATATACTCCTGCTCAGGAGGAGCCCAGTAGCGTGGATTAGTGGGTGACAGGAGGACAGGTGAGTTCAGGCAATGATTTGGTATAGCAAGTGATATCCTAGAAGTGCATGAGGACACAGCGGGGAACATGGGCATATTCTACACAGAGAATAAGGGGGGACTGCACAGAGCTATTGAGTGACATTGACTTTGAACTGGACCTTGAAGACTCAGTAGTCATTTTCCAGGTAAAGAAGGCAGTGGGTGGGGTAGGGGAGGTGGCATTTCAGACAATGAGATAAGCGTGTAGGAGATTACAAACGCATGAAAGGGGTGATGGGTCCAAAGAGGCTGAGGCTCTACCTTGGAGCAAAAGCCCTAACTTCTGGGCAGGGGAGAGAGGAAGAAGACATTTTAGTCATCAGACTTGTGAAAAACCAAGCAGTGTGATGTGTCTGGTTGCTAATTTGTAGGAATCACAAGGGCAGGAGAGCATGCTAGACTGCACCATCAGCTGCTAAATCCAGCATAATCCACATGGTGCCAAATCTCCCATCACACCTCCTGAGTCTTCTGCAGATGAATGTTAAGGAGTACAGAGTCAAGCAGGCATCTCTGAAGGTTATAACAGACTTAAAATTGATAAATGGGTAACATTCAATTATAGTTTTGATCACTTGCGTGAAGGAAGAACCATTAACACAAGAGATTTCTATAAAAGTCAGGGGAGCTTGTGACTGGGGCACATAGTAGAGTTTTGGGGGTCATCGGAAAAGTTTTTCTCTTGGCCTGAATGGTGATTATAAGGGTGTTGTTTGCTTTCATTGTTCCTTAAGTTATATGTTTCTTAGGTTTTCGGCATAAAAATAATTTATACAGAATTATGGGTTAGGCTTTTCTAAGAGTAACCTGAGTTCCGTTTAGAGATGAGTCTTCTGTGTAGACAGAGATCTTCTGGAGGTGAATCCCGCACCAAGTGAACTGTGCCAGAGTGACTCTGAGAGGAAGGAAGGCAGCAGAGAGCAGCTGTTTCTCACCCTGGCTGCACGGAGCCCTGGAGCTGTTGGCAACGGGTGACCTGGCCAGGGAGCCACTCCCACAAGCAGCCTTTGTATCAGAAAACAACCCAATTACAAACAAACATACCCAACATCCCAGGGTGACCTTGATACAAGTCTAAGATCTTTGCATCCTACTTGGTTCGTGTAACTTTGAATATTAGGTGACTTGACTGAGAGTGTATTCATTAATTCTTTCATTTGCCTTTCAGGATGGGGATCGATGTGGGGCTAGGCAAGAAAAAAAAATAGTGCTGTGCCTTTCTTTTACCAATAATCTATGCATCATGCAGACCTGGTATTGACTTTCAGATCACATCTCCCAGTTCCTGAGACATGTTTGTTTTGTAACAAGGAACGAAGCTTCTAAAAGAGTAGTGTTCTGGCATGAAGTGTGTGCGAGTGCAGTCCGACACTAAGCAAGATAATAATAAAGCACTAAGTAATATTGTCAAACAAGTATGTTCCCATTTCACCCTGACTTCTTCAAATATCTAATGCAGATGTCTCTGTCCTGATTAGCCAAGTGCTTTGTTCTCCATCGGCCTTTTTCCCTGGCATGTCTTGAAGAAAGCTTTCCCATAGAGCAGGCTGTTGGCCTCTCTTAAGTATAAACAAGTAACTAAAGGCCATTTCTTGTGTGTGTGACACTTTGATACTAGCCTCTGTAGTAATTCTGTCTTGTTTGTTTTAATGACTGAGGTTTGGACCTTGCAGTTGTTGTATGTATTTTCATTCCTTACACAAAACTGAGGAGGATACAGAGTGAATAAGAAATCAAGGATCAGATGCTTCCGGTCAACAGGGCATTCACAAATGTTCAATGTCATGGCCAACATCAATTGAACCTGTGATACCACTCGCCAGAGAGAGAAGAGACAGAGGAAGAGCTTTCTGAGTTTAGAGAAAATGAACCAGGAAAACTTAGCCAGTGCAATTAAACATTCTTTTAAGACAGAGCTCATTTTGAATAGCTTTCATGCTGATCCTTGTGCTATGGTACTACACAGAAATTACTCCTCATTACTAGCTCCTCTCATGTGACCAGACTGGCTCCAATCTTCAATGGTAAATGATCTGGGAGAATTTTAAGATTTTAAGATTTCACCTGGACATCACGAATGGATGGAAGGATACATTTGACCAGGTTGGAAAGATTGATGACTTGAGGACTTCTAGAGGGAACTGGAGTTTTAAGCAGGACTGGCTCTGTGGGCTGCACAGAGCCAGTCCTGCAATACAGTCTGAAAATTAATGGTTTCCCTTGCTTCTACCTACTATAATCAGGATGTCCCCTTTGGAATCAGACATTGATTTGCTAGAAATTTCCTGTGTGGCAGACATGGCAAGACAATACACAGATCCGTTTTCAAAGAAAAGCACATGGCCAGCCTTGAGGAGTGAAACTGGCTAGATTCTCCAACCCTGATCCTTCAGGGTCACCTCAGCTTTTGAGCCAAGATCACACTCTTCTTGGCACATCCTCCAGCCAGTGTGTGAGCAAAGGATGGTAACTGGGGCACACTTTCTGCACGGTTTATGTCCACAACTGAGGAAGACAGTCATGCTATGGTCTGGCCATTCTACCTCATGTGGGAATCCCTAAAGTGTAGGAGCTTCTGCCGGAATGGTAGAGGATTTGTGTGTTTGTGTCAGAGTCTGACAACCTCTTTCCTTCTTTTTCCTTTTATAGTATTTGTGTTAGCTTTTGCCACTGTGACCAAAATACCTGACACAAATATCTTAGAGGAGGAAAGGTTTATTTTGGCTCATGGTTTCAGAGGTTTTAGTCCATGGGCAGCTGGCTTCTTTGCTCTGGACTCCAGGTGAGGCAGACATCATGGTGGATGGGTGTGTGTGGGAGCTGTTCAGCTCACAGCAGCCGTGAAGCATAGAAAAAGGGGAAACAGGGCAGGAACAAGAGACAGTTCCCAAGGGCATGCCCCCAGCAACCTTCCTACTGCGGTTCATGTGCCTAGTTTCTACCACCTCCCCTGTAATCCATTCAACCAACAATGGATTAATCCACGGAGGAGGTCAAAGCCTTTGTAATTCAATCACTTCTCAAAAGCCCCACCTCTGAACTTCACTGCATTGGGGACCAAGCTTTCAACACATGGACTTTTGGGGAATGTTTCAGATCTAAACCATAGAAGTCTCCTCCCCAATTAGTCTTTTGTACACCTAACTCTGTGTCAGCATCTATGTACTTCCTGGAACTGACTGTGTCACAAGGCAACCAGGGTGGGGAGGAAGCATTCTCATGGCATCAGTAGAGAGTCAGTGACCAAGAATGGGGGAAAAGTTCTACATGGTTTAAAGAGAAAGAGAAAAGCTGTGAGGACACATTACGGGAGATTTTCAGGTAGCCAAAGACAGCTCCAAGAACTGTCCTTCACTGTGGACAGAGTTGAAGGTATCCACTTGGGACATGTTTATCACCCAGGAGAGACAGACACAAGGGAAGGAGCTAAGAAGACACAAAGTACTTTGTACCTCCAGCCTCATGAGAACTCTGCCAAGTTAGACACAAATAACAGCAAACAAGATCCAAAGAAGTCAGAGATATTTGCTCAACCAAGCAAGCACAGGCGCAGTTCTCTTGCACTGAGATGTCTCTGGAAAGAATGAGACAGATATTGCTTGTTCAGTCTGTTCAGCACCTTTTGCAGCTTGTTACTTTTTGAATAAGTCTGCCCATCTCTGTATCAGGCTCCCATTCTGGAGTTTCTATTAGCTGGAAGTGGATTTTATTCTATTCCTTATGTTTATTAATCTCTCTAGTTCTAACTTTCTATAATTTTATCTCTCTGTACCACATTCTGGGTAGTTTTCTCAGGGACATTTTGCTGATGATTATGTGTAATCTAATATTTAATACATCCATAGATTTTTATTAAATTTTAGACTGATTTTTTTTCCACTGTGGCATCTATTCTTTACACTTATTAGCTATGGAATAGTTTCATTATGGCAAAGTTCTTCATTTCTTACAGCTAAGGATCTTTCTTTCTTCTTTCCTTCTTAAAAGTTAAGCATTATGGGCTGGAGCAGTGGCTCAGCGGTTACATGCTTGCCTGGCATGCTCGAGTACACGAGTTCAAACCCCAGCACCATGTACACAATGAAGTCTCCTAGCACCAAAAGCCACATGAAAAATTAAATAAAATTGATCCTCTCGCTCTCTCTTTAAAAAAGTTAAGCATTATATTAACTTTTTACATTCCATATTGTGTTTTGTTTCCACGTATGTGTTTCAGCAGTGGGGCCAGTTAGCTCAGTCTTCCAGGTTCTCAAAACCACAGTCTGCCTACTAACTAAAGCACCAATGGCGACATCAACAAATGATTTGATCATGTGGTATAGCAGTCAGGGTTTTCCAGAGAAACAGAACCAATGTACAGTGTAATAAGTAGAAAGACATTTATTTTAAGGCATTTGCTCATGCAGTTAGCCAATTGCATGAGGCCGGCAAATTCAAAATCTGCAGCATGGGCTATTAGGCTGAAGACCCAGCAAAGAGATGATGCGACAGTTCAAGTACAAAGGCCATCTCTGCAGAATTCCCTCTTGCCCAGGAGGTCAGTCTTTTGTTCCATTCAGGCTTCCAGTTGATTAGAATAGTCTCATTCACATCATGGAAGATAATTGGATTTACTCAAAATTCACTGATTTAAATGTTAATCTCATCCAGAAACACCCTCACAAAAATAACCAGAATAATGTTTGACCATATATCAGGGCACATCTAATTGACACATAAAGTTGATCATTACAAGTCCATCTCTTGTCAGCTTGGCACCTGTATGCATCTTATTAATCATACTTAGTCAAATAAAGACAATTACGTGGTCATTTATCCACCAAATGTGATACAACTCTCCTAAAAATGCACTAACCTTCCCCCCAGAAAAGGGCACAAAGCCCTTGAGGGATGCTTACTCTTCTCCTTGATATCTGTAACTTCAAAACTTTGATATAAACTTAGCTGTAATTGCATACTATCCTGTAAGTCAACATATCTTATGTTGTACAATAAGGGAATAAGAGTAGATAGTAAATGAAGACATTTGATACACATGCACAGTCACAGTCCTTGTTTCTGTAACTGGTCACATGGTTGTAGAGGGATTTTATATCTACCTTCTTCTTTATCCACTCCCATATTCATTTGCCCACACCAAGAACCTCAGCTGGTCATGGCTCTTTGCCTGGTGGGGTGACCTTAGACCTTCATTCTGGAAAGATGTGGGCCCTTCATATGCCAGCCCCAATTGGGTTGTTGTAATTTTCCACTGACTTTAATGACAGGACATGGTAATGCTAATAGGTGCCTTAAGGGGTCCCCTGTATTCCAGATACACTCCTCGGTACCTCCACTATGGAACAGCAGTGAAAGTTTCTCCTTAGCAGTCAGGACCAACCACTCAGCCAGCACACACTTCCCTTTTCTGTCTGGTATAAGGAGCCCAAAGTGGTTGACTGGCAGTCTTAACTTTCAGTTCAATGGAATCACTATTATATTTCCTGGCTAAACGAAGACCTGTAAGCCAGCAGAGCTTAGTGTCATGGTTTCAGGAAACAAAATTGTTGCTAATGGGTCACTAGGGCCTCTCCATTTCCACCTTTTAATTCCTGAAAGCCCATGTAAGAACTAACAGGGTTTAAAAGCCAGAACAAATTAATAAACGTTTATATAATATTACTGAATCTGCAGAAGCATTGAAGCCTTTTTATTCCAGAAACCAACCAGAGCTACAGAAAGGATTGAATTAAAAACATCTCTTTTCTCCTTGTACTAAACACAGTCATCTAGAAACACCAGTGACCCATATTTTGAACTAAAATACACACTGCTTTTAGTTTAAAAAGGAAAAAAGCACAGTCATTTAAAGCAACTAATTAAAATGCCATTTAAGAAATTACAATGGATAACAGGAGTATAAAGTTGTTAGCAGAGTGGAAGCTTGTCACTAAAATTTCCATATAATCTTATACCTAGAGGTGGACTGATCAGGCTTCACAGACATCAGATACGTGAAAGGCACCAAACTCCATTAAGTCCTTAGGTTTCAATGTCTTAGTTTCTTCTGAGTAGCACTAGAGCCAGAAAGAAAAAGCAATGGTAAGAGAAATATATCATGATCTATGTACGCCTGAAGTTCTAGGCATGAAAGCCCATTTCACACTGGGACAGGAGTTTTGGTGGGAATTTCCCACTTACATAAGGCAGAAGACATTGGGCAATAGAAATAAATGAGGAAAAAGGAAAAGCAAGGAATGGAAAGAAAAAGGGAAATCAAGCATCCGCCATGTTTATCCAGTTGCCTACCAACTTCATAAAGTCTCCTATAGACCGTTCAAACTCTCCACAAAAGCAAATTCTCTGTCATTTATCCCAAACTTACTTTTCCTCGTTGCTTTCCTTCTTTTGTGTCTGATTGGACCTTCATCCACGCAATCACTCAGGTTACCAAACCAAGTTATTCTCCCTCCCTTCTTAAAGCCACTGGTCATCAAATCCTGTGGATTACACCTTTAAATGTTTCTTAAATTCACCTCCTTTCCTGAAAGCCCGCTGCCGTCCCTCAGATCCCAAGCTCTTCAGCTTTTGACTGGATGTTCACAGGAGCTCCCAGCCTCTGGCATTGCCCCGTAACGCTAGTCACGGCAGTTGATCTACTAGGTATGGGATTATTTGATTGTCTGCTCTTCCTCATCCTCTTGTTCTACCTTGTTTCTGCCCTCTTAATGCCATCTCTTTGGCTAACCTCAAGGAGAACAGTGAAAAGAACTATCTCTAAATAAATGGAAGTAATTTGCATCCTAATCTTATATTACCACCTCCGTTTTCTCACTCTGAGATCAGGAAAGCTTTGCGTTCACAGTGTGCTGTGTAAAATCAGCTCCTAGAAAAAAGGAAATCTAGAGAGGCCAAGCACATCAACTTCCAGACTTCTCCAGACCTTGAATTTGGCATGGTGCTAGTTCGCACTGTGGAGTTAGGATATGGTAACTAGTCTGCCAGATGGAACCTTTTATGTATCCTGTGCTCACTCCCACATTAAATCTTGGCTGGACCTGTGACTCTCTTCACCCAAAAGAACTTTCAAGAATCCTGTGCTGAAGTCCTGGGATTGAGCCTTGAGAAGACCTCAGCTTCCATGCTGTGTTGTGAGGAATGCTGAGCTGCCATGTTAGAAGTGTGACTTCCCTGCTGGACAGATCACATGGAGACACCTTGCAGAAAGGGCATATGGAAAGGGAGAGATTTGGGGGCTTAACGGCACAAAACGGGGGCTTTATGCCTATCACACATAAAGAAAGAGCTCAACTATATGTGCATCTCAGCAGTACCCAATTTTCCAGCTGTTTCCATCAAGGCACCAGACATTCCAGTCCAGTTGAGCCTCCAGATGACTGCAGTCCCAGTCAACATCATATTGAGCAGAACTTCCCAGATGAGTCCAGTCAACTCATTGAATCATGAGGATAATGAAGCAGTTTTGTTAAAGCCCCTGTTTTTAAGTGGTTTCTTACATAGCAATAGGTAACAGAAATAGGAGATCATTGATTATGTGTGTGGTCTCGTTTAATTATTCATTCACCTGAACTTCACTTCTGGGCATTTAATATATTTTTGTGTGGGTTAATGTTAGTCATTCAATGCAAAACCCCTCTAGTTCAAAATCGGTACAGGGCTTTGATTTTTTTTTAAAAGATGAACTCATTTGATGGTCCTTATCAATATTTAAAGCCCAGAAAAGTACACACATAACAGAATCACAAGCTTCAGGCTATAAACTGAATTGTCTAGTTTCCTTCTACTTTTCTCTCCATCAAACTTTGCATAGCACAATTATGTTGACCTGTCAGACAGTTGTTTTGGAGCTGGAAATAGATTGATCTGAAATTTACATGAGCAAAGAATAAGACAATAATAGAAGAGGAATGAAGTTGTAGTTTGGAGAAATCTTATGAAACAAAAGAGAAAAAATAAAAATCCATAAAAATGAATTAATTATGCCTATCACACATAAAGATGCTATCACTTGACCCATTGGCAGCAGGGAGTGAACCTTGTGTTTTGTTGGCATAGCATCCTCCTGTCATGGAACAGGACTGGCATTGGGAAGCATTTCTCTGGCCAGGACTGACTCTCCCAGGACCCTCTGCATCTAGGTGTGGTAATATAACTTTCATACCAGTGGAGCGTCAGGAGATACGACATGTGCTGTTCTGAGCCAACACTTTGAAGAAGTCATTGTGCCTGTTCAGTACTCTCTTTCACATGGTGCTGTCTGGATATAAAAGCATTCAAGGCCATAGGGGATGGCAAAGCTCCCAGATGGAAGAAACCTGGAAATCTGAGTCATGGTAGGAAGGAAAGCCATTTGCCAACGGGGAACAACCATCTTGAAATGTTATGTGGGAGAAATAAACTGTTGTGTTAGGCTTGAAAACTTGAGGTTTATTTGTTACAGCAGCTAACAATCCCCTAAAAATATGGTTATTAATTTATTTGAAAATTCACTTAATTTGTTTTTTGTAGATGAGATCATTGCTAATTTTGAAATTGTGGAGAAGTTAACTAATTTCTTTTGTCTCTGCTTTCATATTTATAATATTAAGCTAATGTATACATTTCATAGGGTTGTTTTCATACTGGATGAGATATTGTAGAATCTCATTTCTTGAACATTTCTATGTGCTAGACCCTGTTCTAAAAACTTTACATATATTATTGAATGATCCCAGTAACCTATCAAGTAAATTTTATTAGTATCTGCATTTCATAAGTAAGAAAACAGAAGCTTAGAGAAGTTAAGAACTTGTCCCATTTACACAACTAGTCATGGCAGAGTCAGTATTTGAAACTGGGAAGACTGACTTCAGAGTATAGATGCCTAACTCTAGGCTTTTCTGTTTAGGACCATATAGAACTCCCAGCACAGATCCTGATGCATAATAAATGCACAATAAACATGAATTTCATTTTCCTTCTACCCAGAGGACAGGAACAATACACAACATGAGTATAAACATGGATTTTTGGCTTAGTGCACAAAACATACACATACACAAACACACACAACCTTATCTTCATTCACACTTGAATTCAGCTTGACAACTAGAATTTGCTTGTGTTTGATACCAGCTCTGTCCTGCAACATAATGTGGGTCTTCTTAGCCAAGAAAGGTATCATTTTGCGCTAATGGCCTAACTGCTGCTGCATGATCAAAAGGGGCAGCGAGAACACTGGAAATATGAATCCCAAAACAACTAATGCATTTTATAGTTGCTTGTGAAACATTCATGATATCAACTTAATGAAGGAAATTGACAAAAAACCTCACCCAGCGTAGACCACCTTAGTCCAGGAAGTGCCGCAATGCTGGGTCCCTAAAGTCCTTCTTGTTTCATTTTGTATAGCATGCATTACTTGCAGAAAACTAGTTTAAATATCTAGTCTGAGGTATATCTTAGAAACAGACTGACCTTTATAGTTTTGGTCATGTGGTGCTTTATAAACCTGGAGTACTTTAAAAAATTACAAAATCGTAATGAGAGTGCTAGTGCTTTCTCGAAAGTCATATCAGCTATTATTGGATTGTCTGCAGAACCAGGCTTGGAATGCTTTTTTGAAGAAGATACAGTCATTTCCCCCATTCTAATCACTATACCAGGAGCAATTTGTCTTTTGGGCTTCGGGGCTGCTGAACCACTTTCCTCTTTCACCTGAAGTTCCATCAAGGCAATACGCTTAATCAATGTTTGCTGATGTTTATGGTCTGGTGCTTTCTGACAGCGGGTGTAAAAAAAGAGTAAATCCCCATCTGCATAAAAATCTTCCTTAAATTCACTGGCATGCTGTTTTGTTGTAATTTTGGTAGACAGGTGATTTTTCATGCAACCTTCGTGAGCTGCTTTCTCCTCCATAACTGGCTGTGTTTTCCCACCTGCTGTTCGCAGATGCTGTAGCCTTATTCATGCCACACATGGTAGCTCTTTTCGGACTATCTGCTTGGCTCGTTGACCAGCTCTCTTTAGGGTTTGATTTTGATGTTCTGGCTCAGGAAAAAGACATCATCCTTGAGTAATGTCAAAGCTGTGATTAACCTGTCAAGTAAGCCAAACCAAAGGTAGGCTATGGGATCATACCTTGTTTTTTCTCCTTTTTAAATTTTATTTGAGGAGTTATATTGTTTTTCAATCATAAATGCATATGTAGTAACAATATGATATGCCCCATACCTTCTTGATGACAGCAGAGACCTTAAAATAATTTCACTGACCCCAAGGATCTATTTCCAATGGTATGCAATGGAAGAGAGTTTAACCTAGGAAGACCATTAACCTTAATGATAATCACTTAGCTAATTACCTGTCAAGGCCCTGGAAATGCATCTAATAGCAGCCTCTTCTTCTCCATTCTTTAAAAAAAAAATTTTTTTTTTTATTAGAGCAAGGGAGGTGCTTCACCTTTCTGCTCCCCATTAGAGAAGGGTGGTTTGTAAACTGAAGACAGTGTGTAATGCTCCAGGCAGGCATTTTTTTCACTTTGACCTCTTCATTTCACTCGGCATTAGATCTCTAAGGCAAAGGGGACAGTTTGTCATTCATTTCTGCCAATGGGCAGAAAAGGAGGAGGGCTTGGCCTCCTAGAAAGACCGCTATGGACCCCCGTGGGTTATCAGCGTTTGCATGCTGTTCCCGTGTGTAGGGTTGCACTCAAAGTCATGTGAACTCCAATACAAAGCTTTGACTTCAAAACATTATGTAGAGTTAAGGTGTTATTTTACTGTGTAGAATTCTAAAATTTTTAGTAGTAGCATACATTGACAGCAAGCTTTGAATTTCAGGGAGCTATAATGAAAGTAGTAGAACTAAACCACAGCATTAAATGGCTGTTTAGTTTGTTCTCATTCTTAAGATGTGGAAAATACACATATGCCTGTAACAGAAGCACTCCACAGACTCCCTGAGGATATGGTACAGATTTTAAAACATAATCGAGTTGTGAATATGCCTCTGCTTCTTTACCAATGTGCTTTCCCTCTCTACTACACATTATTTCTAAAATGTCATATGAAGATCTTGCTAAATCAGCTTTAAAAAATAATCAGAAAAGGGGGGACTCAAGCTACTCGGGGAGCTCAAAGGTTAGACATAAAACGACAAGTAAGAGAGAATTTAACAAAGCTATGTGAGAGAAATCTCAAAACAAGATGCATCAGAACCAATAGAAATTCAAGATCAATTGTGTCAGCAGATCAAAGCCAAGACCTAGCATAGTGAAGAGCATTAACTATCATCAGGGGAGACGCATCCTACTTACAAGAGTGAAGCGGACTTTGCTTCTTTATGGTGCTCAGGCTGGCTTTCAAGTAAAGACCAACCAAACGAGCAAAGCGATACATTTCCCCCTAAGACTGCACTGAGAAACCGAG
>PVKS010039148.1:0-17466 GCA_004027875.1 Aplodontia rufa | reverse complement strand
TTTATCTATATCTTTGAAAAATGCCATAGGTATCTTGATGGGGATTGCATTGAATCTGTACAGGGCTTTGGGAAGAATGGCCATCTTTATTATATTGATTCTGCCTAACCATGAGCATGGAACGTTTTTCCATCTGCTCAGGTCTTGTGCAGAAGCTTTTTAGTTTACAGGCATCCCATTAATTTATTCTTGGCTTTAATGCTTGAGCTATGGGAGTCTTGTTAAGGAAGGTGTTGCTGATCCCTATGTCGTGTAGTATTGATTCTACTTTTTCTTCAAGCAATTGTAAAGCTGCTGGTTTAATTTCCAGATCCTTGAACCATTTTGATTTGATTTTTGTGCAGGGTGATATGTAAGGATCCAATTTCAATTGTCTGCATATGGCTGTCCAGTTTGTCCATCACCATTTGTTGGATAGGCTGTCCTTCTTCCACATTATGCTTTTGCCCTCTTTATCAAATATCAGATGGTTGAAGATTTGGGGGTTCATCTCAGTATCTTCTATTCTGTTCCATTGGTCTTCAGTTCTATTTTGATACCAACACCACACTGTTTTTTTTTCTTCTTTTTACTATAGCCCTATATAGTATAATTTCAGGTCAGGAATTTGACACCTCCTCCTTCCTCTCTCCTGATTAGTAATGTTTTGGCTATTCTGTTTACCCCTTTTCTTTAAGGATGATACAGTATGGTTTGAATGCATTCCCCAAAGATTCATGTGGTAATTGTTCCCTAGTGTAATGGTGTTGAAGTGCTCAAATATTTAAGAAACAGAGTTTAGTGGAAGGCAAGTGGGTGTTTGATGGCATTGCCCTTGGAACCAGTTAATGTAACCCCAGTTACTTCCTTCAAGAAAGAGGTATTAGAAAATGTATGATCCTGGGCTTCTCCAGCCTCTGGCTTCTCATCTTATGTGTAGATTACTCTTAAACATACTGAATCCAGATATATACCAAGTAGCAGATTGCTGAATCACATGGTATTATTATTTTTAATTTTTCTTTGTACCAGGGATTGGACCCACGGGCACTTAACCACTGAACCACATCACTAGCCCTTTTTATTTTATTTTAAATTTTGAGGCAGGGTCTCATAAGTTACCTAGGGCCTTGCTAAATTGCTGAGACTGGCTTTGAACTCATTATCCTTCTGCCTCAGCCTCTTGAGCCACTGGGATTAGAGGTGTGCACCACCATGTCTGGCATATTTTTAATGGGCTGCCATATTGTTTCCCATAATGGCTGTACTAATTTACATTCCTACCGATAGTGTAGATGGGTTTCATTTTCTCTATATCATTGGTAATATTTATTGTCTTTTTGAAAGTAGACATACTAACAGGTGTGAAGTGGTATCTCACTGTGGTTTTAATTTATTTTCCTAATTAATAGTAATGGTGGGCATTATTTTATGTAACTATTGGCAATTTGTATTTCTTCTTTACAGAAATGTCTGTTCATGTCTTTTGCCCATATTTTACATTAGCTTATTTGTTTTTCAAAATAATGTACTCATGGATTATTTGTGCAATTTTAATATCTTACTATTTATCTACATATCTGAATAGTATGATCTGCATGTGTGGGGAGAAGCTGTCAGTCTTTTATTATAACAATGTTGACTACTTTGAAGTTTTCACTTTAAGTATCAGTTGATTCCTTTTCATTGGAAGTTTTTTTGTCATTTTTTCTTCTCTTTCTGATTCAGTTTTGGGCCTCTCTACTATTATTATTAGAGATAATTAAATATTATAAGAAGAATGAAGTAAGATATTAAAGGACCGTTTTAATTCTCCCAAATGATATACTCAAACTAGCTCAAATCTAATTGTTTTCTATTTATTTGCACTGTACACTGTTCGTGTCCCCAGGTTACGGAACAAGCAGAAGCAACCAAAAGTACATCATGTAATATGTACTTAGCCCTACATGGTTGCATCTGTCCTGAACATACCATATTTCACTGCATTATGGTTGCCACTGCATAACTGTCATGCTGTTTTTTGAGTCTAAAATTAGTTTACAACCTTTCATTGTATAATTATTGCATGATATAATTCTATTTATCTCACTGCAAAGGTAAACAAAACAACAATGTATTCACCAGTAGCATATAGAGGCACATATTCTCATGCACGTGAGCTGGGAGCCTAGAGTTCTCAGTACACATGTATTCAGTATATTTCCAAAAGCACATTTGCATGGTTTGTTTAAGTGCTGCAGTAGTAATAAACACCTTATATAAGTGGCAATGAGGTTGTTGCATCACATAAAATGATAGCATCACAGAATTGTTGGACACAGATTAAACTTTGTAAGTCCATACTTTACAACACTAGTGAATTTTCTTAAGTGTAATATTTTTTGCTGTTGTGCACAAATAACAACTAATGTGTTAACTTTTTTTTTCCAGGCTGAAAAAAGTGTTTGCTAAACTGTCACGGAGAAGTAATATACATTGATTTGGATCATTTGATTTTTAATGTGTATTTCATGAGTATTCTGTGCATCCTAAATCTGCACCACAAGTGGTTTTGCAGCATGGTTTTAGGATCAAAATAGACATGAATATCAATGGAATAGAATAGAAGACACAGAGCCAAATCCAAATACTTATAATCATATAATACTTGACAAAGGTGCCAAAACTATATGTTGGAGAAGAGTGCCCTTTTAACAAAAATGTGGTAAAACTGGATATCCATATGTAAAAGAATCAAATTAGATCTCTATCTCTCATTGTGCATAAAGTCAACTCAAAATAGGATAAAGACTTAAGAATTAGACAAGAAACTCTGCAAGTGCTAGTAGAATCTGCAGGCTTAAAACTCCATCATCTAGTTGCAGACATCAACTTCCTCAACCAGACCCCTAATGCTCAAGAAATAAAACCAAGAATGGAAAATGGGATGCCATCAAATTAAAAAGCTTCTGCACAGCAAAGGATTAAGAGTAGGAAGAGAGAGCCTACAGGTTGAGAGAAAATCTTAGGCAGCTGTTCCTCTCACAAGGGATTAATAACCAGAATATATAAAGAACTTGAAAAGGTTATTAACATCAAAAGACCAAATAACCTACTCAGTAATTCGTCAAAAGAACTAAATGGACATTTCTCAAAAAATGTACAAATGGCTAACAAATGCCTGAAAAAAACTTCATCAACTCTAGCAATCAGGGAAATGCAGATCAAAACTATACCAAAACCTCACCTCACTCCAGTCAGAATGATGATTATCAAGAATACAAATAATAATAATAAATGTTGGCAAAGTTGTGGGGAAAATGGTACATTGCCACATTGTTGGTGAGACTGCAAATGAGAATAACCACTCTAGAAATAAGTATGGGGATTCTTCAAAAACACTCAGCTCTCCTACCCCTTGGTATTTATCCAAAAAAACTAAATTCAGCATACTATTAGCAGTACAAATACTTCAGTGTTTTTAGCAGCACAATTCACATTAGTCAAATGATGGAATCATCACAGATACCCATTAGTAGATGAATGGATCATGAAAATGTGGTATACATATACACAATGGAGTTTTATTCAATCATAAAGAAATGACATTTGCTGGCAAATGGATAGAAATGGAGAACATCATGCTAAGTGAAATAAGCCAGACTCAGTAAATCAGGAGTTGAATGTTTTCTCTCATATATGGAAGCTAGAACAAAATAAAGGAAAGAAAGTGGTGGTGGGGGGTTTGGATATCATACACAGGAAAGATCACTGTAGTAGGAGAATGAGAGGGAGGGAGGAAAGACAGGAAAAGGGAGGAAATGTCATATGCATATATCAATGTGCCAAAGGGAATTTCACCTTTATGCATATGTAGAAAGTATCAATTGAAAATGAAGGAGTGATGGGCTGGAGAGGTAGTTCAGTGGTTCTGATGTTTGCCTGGAATGTGTGAGGATACAAGTTTGTGCCCAGCAGAAGTAGCAGAGCAATGAAAGCAAGATAAGTAGAGAAAAGAGAACAGGGGTAAGGAGGAGTGGAGAGAAGTGGGGGATGGAGATTGAATTCAAATTCCTTGAATATATGATTTCGTCAAAATGAACCCAACTATTTGTATAACTATAATGCTCTAATAAAAAATTAAAATATGGTTTAGTAATGATTTTTAAACAATAGTGGCACAAATTTTTTAAAAAAGTTTTATGTAATGGCTATATCCCACTTTTTTTTTGCAAAAAAAAATGTTTGGCACAAAATCTGTGATGATTATGCAATGAAATAGAGTATGTGGATTTCCCTCCTAAACAACACCATATAAGAACTACGTAAATAACATCACATTGTGTTAGGCATTATAAGAAGTCTAGAGATAATTTAAAGTGTGAGACAATATTCTTAAGCTATGTACAAAGGTTTTGCCATTTTTTTTAATGAGGGACTTGGCCATACTGATTTTGCTATCCATTAGGAGTCCTGGAAACAATTCCCAATGAATATCTAGGGACAACTCTATACTGTTTAAATTAGTGTCCAATATGTTGGGAATTTGAATGATTTCATTTTAGAACACATCTAAAAATAAGAAACTCACTATCAAGCTAAGTTCAGTAGGTGACTAATTGTATCTAAGAAACATGTCCATAAAGAATTGTGTCCCAAGGAACTTTCTGTGCTAACTCATCTGGGAGAAGGATAAATGAATGGTCTGTGAAATAATACCCAAGAGTTCACAGGAATAGCATACAAATAGCATGCCCAGAGAGCAGGCTTGATATTTTCTACTCTTGGCTCCAAAACCCATATTTGTTTTCCTTTTTAACATCCTGTGTCAACTGAAAAAAAAATTTGAAGCGGATTTTTAAATACTTATCTGTGTATTAGTTTCTCCATCTTTCTCTGAAAGTTTAAAAAATTCTAGTGAATTTCTTCATAATTTCCTTCTATTAAATATCAATCAAAAGAAGGTAAGTAAAGAGGTACTTTTAAAGTCATGCATTGTGAGTAACATACATTGAAAGACAGAAATCACATCATTTCAGGGAGCTTTTCTAAATTTTTGGAAATATCTTATTCAGTGATTCTGGTAACAACTAGATTTCTTTTTGTAATTAATCATCTTTCATGTAGACCAAAGTTAAAAAGCATTTAAATTTCAGTAAGCACCTGAAAGATGTTAAACACTTGAATAAAGCATGAAGCCTTCATTCAGTCAAGCAAATATATCATATGAAACATTTTTTAATACATGATGAAGATCTTGGGGATTGATATGTCTATGTCATCTAAGGGCTTTTGTGTCAGACAAAAATAAGTAATATCTTCTTATGAAATTTTTATGTAAATTTAAAAGTTCTGAAACTATAAACAAAATAATGTGTGATCAAAATGAAGTATGAATAAGATACACTAGAATGAAAATGTGAGTCAAGATACTAAATAAATGTCCAAAGGGATGATGTTTGGCATTTAAAAAAATGACTTTAAGTATTTGTAGGTAAATAGATTCTTGCATAGTGAAATAGTGATAAAAAATGACTGGAAGTAGAAGATTCAAGAATCATGGAATCCAAGAGCTAAGAATAATGAAATATCATGAGAATGACATGGAAAATATGAGAGGTTAAAGTGTAGAATTATAGGGCTTAAATATACTTCAGAGAAAATCATATTGATTAGTCACATCTGGGGTCTCTATGGAAATACCCAGGATTTCGAGCTGAGTTTCTGCAGTAGGATTCAACAGATCAGATTAGACTAAAGTGGAATCTCTCATTCTGAATGCCCCATCATCAAATTGAAGCTTTAAAGAAACAACACAGATTCCTTTCCCTTAAAAACAGGAGATTGCTGTTCACGTGAGGCAATGTAAAAAGGATGTCATTTCTGCTTTAACTTTTTTAAAAAAGCATCATAAAGAAGAAGATGCTACTCAGAGTTGCTTTTCAGTTTCCTTGTTTCCACCTTGTCAAACTCATGGTTCTGCTATTGCCAGGTAGGAACTTTCAATTCTATTTTGTAATTGAGGCTGCCCTGATTCATGAATTGCAAATAAAAGGTAATTAAAATCTATAACTAAATTTGGTGTAATTTTATCTTTTGACGGGGTGATTGGCATTCACAAATAAAATAACACTAAGGTGAATAATATGAAGAAAATTTCAAATAATACAAATTTGATAAAATTGCTGAAATTATACTAGAATGAATACTGTCATTAGAGAGATATAATTGTGGAGAACTTCCTGGAAGATCAAATCTAATATTACTTTTTAAAATTTTAAGGATGATCTATAGAGGAAAAACATCAAAGGTGAATATAACAATGTTAAATGAATAGATGATAGGCGTCTTATAAAGCAATTTCTAATGGAGGTATAATCCAATTTTTAGAATATTTTGGAATCAACTGGTCTATACAATGCTCTTTAAATATCTCATATTTAAACATTGAATTTTATGATGGTCTTGAAAAAAGAAACTAGGTTAAGATGTTTTCCTAAATTCTTTGTGCTTGTATAACATTTTGAATGGTATCTAGCTCAGATATAGCATAGAAGTCACACTTTGGAAACATCCTAAGAGTACAGATGCTTTGTTACAATCTTGAAACTCTGAGCGTGTAGTCTTAATGTATCACTACTCATTTAAAACACTGATTGTCTTTGAGCTTTAGAACTTCTCCACTCATTAGCAGACTCTGGAAATGAATGATTAATAAACATCTTAAGATATATATACTAAAATTTCCTGATGCCATAAAGTTTGGGGGTGAGTAATAAATGATTTATTTTTATTTTTTTAATGAAATGAAAAGCAGTTTTATACTTATTCAATCAAATTCACAATCATATATATATATATATGGACATTTTTATCTCTTATAGTGGTGTAATCTAGAAGAATCAAGAGACTAGGGTGTTGGTGATGTGTGGGTAACTATGATTTAAGATCAAGTGAATATCATATTGTTACTTTATACACATTTATGGTTGTATAACAATGCAACTCCTCAATAAAAAAATAGCAAAATCAATAAAACCTAAGTTGAACAAAATAGGCAAGAATGATCAAAATTAGGACTTAGAGAAAAGTCATAATTACAGTTCATATAGACACAAAATAAGGCAATATAAGTAAATATCTTAGTCAATACAAAATCTGCCACAATCAGCTAAGCATGGTGGTGCACACCTATAATCCCAGCAACTTGGGAGGCAGAGACAGGAGGATCGAAAGTTAAAAATATGGAATGCTTCATGAATTTGCATGTCATCCTTGTGCAGGGACCATGCTAATCTCTGTATTGTTTCAATTTTAATATAGGTACTGCTGAAGTGAGCACTAAATGATTTAATGGATATAATAAGCTTAATGGAGTGTTTAGCATAGAAGGCTTATTAAGGAATAGCTGGTAATATTTTGTAATTGCACACTTCTAGGATAACAAAAGGTAACATTCACTTCTTAGCTCTGAGTAGCTTTGTGTAATGCCTCACAGGTTGGCCTTGAGGATTTCACAGCACAGAGAATATCACAACTGATTTGTAACTCTGACAATGCAATCTGGGAGTTTCAATTACTAACGGACTCAAGGAACAACTTAGAATTTGTCACTGGAATGCTATTTTAACTTCCCATCTGAATGTCATCCACCTCATAGAAAATTGTGGATTTCATAAGGCACATTTCAGCACTAAAAGAAAGGACCTGTATAAATAAAAACTTGCATTACCTAATTAATCTTCCTCAGAATACTGCTTTTCTTAATTTTTGGATTTTATTGCATTAAATGTACTTACTTTTCAGTTGAAAAACAAAGGAATACGTATACACTGAAAAAGATAAAATAACGTGTGGATTTGAATAGGTCTGCAGACATTCAATTCAGAGGCCTGATTTGGGATACTGATATTTCTCCTGACAGCAGTTACCTGGAGTTCAAAAATGCATTTGTATGTACCTGTAGTCTGTGGGTCACTGACAGCTTTCTAAAATCATAAACAAATAGGATAAACCCCCTTGCAAGATGGAAAGTTAAATAAAATTTAACATTGAAAGATCAACTCCCCTAAATTTGATTTAAGTAGTCATGCAAGAAAAAAAATTACATGAAAACAAAATTATTGAGTTCAGAGGAAAATATGCCATTGTAGCTCAACTCCTTCAACTGATATTTTAGAAAAACTGATATTAAATATAGTTAAACTGGGCATGGTGATGTGGACCTGTAATGTAGTCCTTGATACTTGGGAAGCTGAGGTGGGAGTATCACTAGAGCACACAAGTTCAAGACCTGCTTGGGCAGCATAGATCTCATCTCAACATCAATAACACCACATCAGAAAGCATTCACAATTCCTGTTCAATTACAAATACATAAGAGTTTGTTAAATACTAAAATCTTTCTATTCTTAACATAGATGATGTAGTTATTTCACTGACTATTAGGGCTGGACAAGGTTATTAAGGATTTTCATAGCACCAGAATTTTTCCCCCTTCTAGTATTTCTAACTTAGTACTTCAACCCTAAAATATTTCAGTAAGCCTTGTAGCAGTACTTTTGACAATGAACCATTTGACACCATGGCCTCTTGCCAATTCTACGCTTAACAGATGTCTGGAGATGAAAGCCAAAACACTTCATTTTCACAATTTCCTTGGTTGATTTTTATGCAAGACAGTTTCAAAACCATAACTTTGGAGTTTCCAAAATACAGTCACTTATACTTTTCATTTACTCCTCTTTAGAAACTCAGGGGATAGTTACTGTTGGCCTTATAAAATAGAGGAGAAAATTCACTTACACAATGGTTAGCTTGCTTGTTGGTGTAATTGGCTTTAGTTTATTGTGTCAGGAAGAGAAATGGGATTCACCTGGTGCTTCATCCTTTACATTATTTCTCCTACAACTTCTTGTAGCTTGTCTTCTATGATTGAATAGTCAATGCATAATTGTTTTATCATTCCTTATAATTCTACCTATTTTGTCACCATTCTACTCTATGTGAAAAAGTTGAAAGTAATGATACTGATTAATGCAAGCCATCCTGAAGAATTCATCCTACTAGGTTTTGCTAACCATCCTTGGCTAGAGCTTCCTATCTTCATTATACTCCTGATAACATACCCCATGGCTATGATGGGAAACATCATCATCATTCTGGTGTCCAAGTTAGATCCCCATCTCCACAGCCCTATGTATTTCTTCCTTACCAATCTGTCGTTTTTAGACATGTGCTATACTACAAGTTTTGTCCCCCAGATGCTATTTAACCTGGGAAGCTCTAAGAAGACCATCAGTTATATTGGATGTATAGTTCAACTTTATTTCTTCAGCATAATGGGGGGTACAGAATGTCTGCTCTTGGCTCTAATGTCTTTTGATCGCTATGTGGCCATTTGCAGACCTCTGCACTACACCCTCATCATGAATCAGCGCATCTGCATCTTATTAGTATCCATTGTGTGGCTGGGTGGAATGGCCTATGCTTTCTTAGAAGCCACTCTTACATTACAGCTGCCACTGTGTGGCATCAATACACTGGATCACTTGTTGTGTGAGATTCCAGTTCTGATAAAGACTGCCTGTGGTGAAAAGGAGGCTAATGAGCTCATACTCTCTGTGGTGTGCATTTTTATGTTAGCTGTTCCTCTGTGTTTAATTCTTGCTTCCTATGCTAGCATTGGACATTCTATATTTAAGATCAAATCTTCTGAAGGAAGGAAAAAGGCCTTTGGGACATGTTCCTCTCATCTTGTTGTAGTTTTATTATTTTACGGCCCAGCCATTAGTATGTATCTTCAGCCTCCATCTTCCATCTCAAGAGATCAACCAAAGTTCATGGCTCTCTTCTATGGAATGGTGACTCCTACACTGAACCCCTTCATCTATACTCTGAGGAACAAGGATGTGAAAGGGGCATTGGGCAAGCTGATGAGGAGCATTTTCAGATCTAAGTCATAGTTCATAGACATCAATTTAACAATTGTTATTTAACAACTAAGCAAGTTTCTGTGAATTGTGCTTATAACTCTTTTTTGTCTCACTAATCTTATGTTCATTTTGGAATGCAGGTCATATTTATTATATTCTTTCTAAATATGGTAGGCAAGGATATACTTAGATAACATTCACCAGGATGGGTGTTCCATTTGTGGAAAAATATGAAAATAGTTCAATTTTTGATTCCTGAATATTGAAATAATGTGTTGAGTAGTTTAACAATTAACAATATGAATTATAATATTCATAAGTTCAGTTTAATCATTTAAAAAATATCATGGCAATCATTCCTCAAAGAGCTTCTTGTTAGTAATGTCTGAGAACTTTTCTCACTCTCTGCAAGTTTGGCCCAAGTCTCAGTGGGGAGCCTGGCTATGCCGCGTTCTAGGTGAAGCACTCTCTGCTTTTAAAGAGTCATAAATCTCACATGTTTATCAATCTCAATTTATGTAAATGCTACTTAATCTTTTAAAATACTTTATACTTATTAATAAGTGTATAGTATTTTAAATTAGAAAATTTATCATTATATTCCTCAAATGAATAGAATGAAGAATTAAATATCATGGAAATTGGTGTCTTAACAAAGTTCTTTTCAAATTCAAGTGTAAGTCTTAATAAGAGACTAGAAAGTGATAATAATGACCTCTCCCTAGAAACATTTCTGTGTATAAATTGAAAGAATCAGGAATATCTTTTGAATTTGTGTAAGAAACAATTTAAGAAAACTCATTTGTTATTCTGAAATTGAAAGCAACTTAGTGCACAATATGAATATTTTATTGGTTGAAATTTTGGATGCTTGTGATGCTCAAATTTTATCATTAAAGGTTGAAAGTATTAAAACTTAGTTCTATGACTCAAGTCTTGCTATTTTTGAAATGTGTCCTTCCAAAGCTTATGCATTGAAACTTAATGTCAACATGATTGTGTTATGACAGGGATCTGATAAGAGGTGATAGTCACGAGGGCTCCTCTTTTGTGAGTAGAATCAAGGCCCTGATAAAAAAAAGGTGATACTAAATTGGACCCTTTTTGCCTTTGTGCCTTACATCATGTGTAGACACAGTGATACTCTCTCCCATGGATGTAACAATAAGGTACCATCTTGGAAACTGGGAATGGGTCCTTACCAGACATTAAACTTGCTGATGCCTTTATGTTGGGTTCCCTAATATCCTTGGGTTCCCTCATGTCTTGGATTCTTAAGAACTGAGAAATATATTGTTATTGTTCGTAGATGACCCTTTCTCAGATATTTTCTTATAGCTGCACAAATAGACTAAGATACACCCAAAATTTAAAATATTGAGATGAAGTTAGTTATAATTTATGAGAGCAAATTAAGGACTTTTTAATAGAGATTGTTATGATCACATATTGAGAATTCAACATAATGTTATATAGTGAAGAAATGATTGCTGTAAGAAAAACAGGAGGTCATTTGAACTTTTTGGGCATATCATCTGTTCTCATCAAGAACTAAGCCATTGCAAGAAAAATCACATTAATTCTGAACAAGAATCAATTGTAACCCAGATCCACTTTTGGACACATATACATGTACATGTAGTAATTTTTTTGTACCAAGGATTTAATCCAGAGGTGCTTAACCAGTAAGCCACATCTCTGGCCAATTTTTTTACTTTTTATTTTGAGTCAACGTCTCTCTAAGTTGCTTAGGGGCCTGACTAAGGTGCTGAGCCTGGCTTTGAACTCATGATCCTCCTGTTTCAGCCTCTGAACGGCTGGGATTACCAGTTGTATGCCACTCCACATGACTTGAAATAATTTTTTTTTTAAAAGAGAGAAGGACAGTGAGAGAAAGAGAGAGAGAGAGAGAGAAAGAGAGAGAGAGAGAGAGAGAATCAATTTTGATTGAGTTTTTCACATGGCTTTTGCTGCTCTGAAACTTAATTGTGTATGTGAGTGCTGGGATTTGAACCCGTGTACTTGTGCATGCCAGGCAAGCACTGTAACTGCCAAGCCACCGCTCTAGCCCCTGAAATAAACATTTTAATGTTAAAGAATATGTTAAGGTTGGTTAATATGTTAAGATATACTTTGTCTAACTTACTCTTACATACAGAGAAATTTTTAGTTTTGGAGCAATAACCCAGCAATGTTTCTGTCAAAAGCATAGGCATATTTTATAGTGATGACAGTGGGTCCTTGCCAGGCATTAAAACTGTTAATGCCTTTTTCTTTGTTGATATAGTTTTTCTTTCTTATATTATACTGTCTTGAGCTTGTTAACATGTGTACTGCTTTCCAGGCCTATAAAGGTTACTAATTTCATAAATGTGAGTGACATCCTGTTATGGTATGGATGAAAGGTATCTCCCAAAAGCTCATGTGAGACAATCCAGGAAGGCTGAGGTGAAATGATTGGGTTATGAGAGCCTTAGTGAGTTATCCCGTGACAGTGATTAACTGGTAACTGTAAGTTGGTAGGGTGTGGTTGGAGGAGGTGGGACATTGGGGGCATGCCTTTGGGGGTATATATTTTGTTTCTGCTGTGGAGTTCTCTTTCTGTTTCCTGGCAATGCCTCAACCCATTTCCTTCTGCTGCACTGTTTTGCCATGATGTTCAGCCTTATCTGAAGTCCTAAAGAGTTGAACTGGCCTTCTATGGACTAAGACCTCTGAAACCATGAGCCCCTAAATAAACTTTTCCTCATAAAATTATTCTTGTCTGGTCTTTTAGTCACAGCAATGAAAAAGCTGATTAAAACACATCAGACTCTAAAACAAACAAATAAAAACAAACAAAAAACAAAGACATCCAAATAATTATGCAGAAAAATCTTAGGATAAACAACAGGAGATCAGCAACGTAAGTGGGAAAGGAAAGGAGAAAGATAAGGAAAGAGAAAAAGCTAAGGAATGAAGCTGGCCAAATTATGCTGTATTCATGTATGAATGTATCATAATTCATTCTTACTTTATTTATAACTATAGTATGCCAATTAAAAAAAATAGAAGGAAGACAGAGTAGAAGGAGAGAATTAGGGAGAGGGTGGTAGAGGGGGAAAGAGGAAATACTGGCGATAAAAATTTGAGAACACTATGTAATATGAATTTATGAATATGTAAAAATGAACCCCACTATTATGTATACCTATAATACACTAATAAAAACATTAGAAAAAGGATACTGGAAAAAGAGGGAAACTCCTTTAAAATATTTTATTTGTACTAGACTATTTCCCATTTTCAGAGTATGTGTTCAGAAGATATGTTCAGTATCTTCTACCATGAAGTAGATTCTAACTAGCTTTTCAGAAGCTCTGTTGAAGGAAAATCACATATGTTAAGCTGAACATGTGCTCTACCTTTGAAGTGAAATAAAGCATGAGCTTTCATGAGATTGTCTTTTAAGGAGGATGAATTAAAGTTTTACCCATTTTCCCAAGCAAGCAAGCCTTTTCTAAGAACAAATGGAGGACAGTAAAACTGTCCTCCATTTTTTTTGGATGTTCTGAAATTTATTTATTTATTTGTTGTATTATTTATTGTATGAACATTTACTTATTTTTATTTTTCTTGGTTCTTTTTAGTTATACATGACAGTAAGATTTATTATGATATAATTATAGAAGTGTGGAATATAATTTGTTCTAATTCAGTCCCCAGTATTACCCTTTCCCTCCCTTCCTCCTACCCCATTCCATTTTTACTACTCTACTGATCTTTCTGTTATTTACTTAGATTTTTTTAAAATTAGTGTCTTGTGGATGTACATGATGGTGAAGTTTACTATGGTATATTTATATAAGTCCATAGGAAAGTTAGATCAGATTCATTCAATAGTCTGTCCATTACCCATCCTTCTTCTCTGTCCCTCAAACCCCTTCATCTAGTCCAGTGATCTTTATTCTATTCTTTGTTTTAATCCCTCTCTCTTATTTTGGGTTTCTGAATATTGGAGAAAACATTTGACCTTTGGTGTTTTGGGGCTAGCTTACTGAATTTAGACTATCAAAGAGTCTCCATTTCCATCCATTTACTGGCAAATGGCATAAAGTCATTCTTTTTTATGGCTGAGTGGTACCCATTGTAGATATAATCCACACTTTCTTTATCCATTCATCTGTTAAAGGGCACCCAGGTTGTCACCATTGTAGATATATACCACACTTTCTTTATCCATTCATCTGTTAAAGGGCACCCAGGTTGTCACCATAGCTTGGCTATGTGAATTTTGTTGCTTTAAATCTTAAAGTGATTGCAACTGCAAGAAGAAAATGTAAACCCAACACTTTAACATGTTTGCTCAGGAACTGGATTCCTTAACAAGACTGTTAAAGTGCAAGAAATAAAATAAAAAATCAAGAAATGGGACAGCATCAATTAAAAACTTCTTCACAGTAAAGGAAGCAAGGAAGCCAAAAGAATGGGACAAAGTCTTTGCCACTTGCTTCTCAGATATGGCATTACTATCCAGGATCTAAAGGAACTCAAAAAACACTAAACCAAACAAAAAACAAATAACCCAAACAATAAAAGGGCAAAGAAACAAAACTGATACTTCTTAAAAGTAAAACTTCTTAATGATTAAAAATAAAAAATGCAGATATGCATTTTGAAAATTCTTAAAATATAACTATATTTTTAACAATGTAATTCTCCACACTGATCTGCATAGCATAAAAACTTGAAAACAAAAGAGCATCATGTTCCAGGGGGATGACCAAATAAATGTATATTGTGATTCTGGTTCAAAAAATACACTTATGACTCATATAAATCCAATATCTTTCAAATTGTAATTCTCTGAATTCCAGTGTCTTGGATGCCACAGGAGGCCACTGAAAAATGAGTGTTGGATGAAGAAGTATTAGATACAGTGCAGTAGAGAAATACACATCATATTTTGTTTGAAGAAAGGATACTACCAAGAAACACAGGTAGGTACTGCCCTAGTATTCTAAGAAGTAACCATTTTATTTTGTTTTCACATTGTTATCAAAGTTGTATACTTTACCATCAGGTAAGTATGAATTAACACTATAATGAGATTTTATTTCACTCCAGTTAGAATGGCTATCATCAAAAACAAACAAACAAACAAACAAATGCCGATACCGTGTGAATATGGGGAAAATGAAACCTTATACACTGTGGAAAACAACATGAAGATTCCTCAAAAATGTATCGAACAGCTATATGGTTCAACAACCTCATTCCTGGACATATACATCTGTAGGAAATGCAATCAACAAATCAGATACCTGTATACTCATACTTGTGGCACTGTTCACAGTAGATGAGGTATGGAGTCAGCCTATGTATCTATCAACAAATGAATGGCTACAGAAGAAATGGTACATATACATAATAGAATATTACTCAGACATAAAGAAGAATGAAATCTTGTCCTTTTAAGGAAAATGGTTGTAATAGAGGATATATTGTTAACAAAATGATTGAGACTCAGACAAGTATTTATATTTTTGCTCATATGTGTAAATGAAAACGCTAAGTACAAAACAAGGGTGTAGAAAGGGGTCAAGAGTTTGAGGGAAAATGAGAAGGGAAGAGGGTAAAAGTAAGGAGAATGGAAATGGTCAACAGATGATACATGCATGTTTAGAAATATTTAAGTGCATATAAATTGTGCATTTAATATATGTTAATAATTATAATAAAAGGTATGTATATAATACATACACAAAATGAGAGTTTAATGTGTGGTGAGAAGTGAACAATTTTGAGTTAATTTATACAACATAAAGTCTGAACACCATTATTTTCATTAAAATCAGAATCATATCAATAAACACTAAACCTTTTTGTGTGCATCCATTTTTTAGTGCTTTGTAGTCATATTTAATAGTGAAGTTCATTTTGATATATTCATAAATACATGCAACAATTTTATCCATATCAATTCCCAGTACTATCCTTTTTGCTACCCTACTTTTTCTTTCTGTTCCCTTTCCTCTACTCTGTTGGTCTTCTTTCTGTTTATTTTTTAATTCATTCATTATGGTTATGTATAAAACTAGAATGTGTTGTGATATATTCATATGTGTGTGCAGCCATTTTTAACTATTTAATTTCAGGTGTCAATGCCTTGATATATACTGAGTCTTAATTTCTTTAAATAAGGAATTGGGTGCTGATCTAAATTACTAATGATGTCATATTTTAACACCAAAAATTAAATCCATTGCAATAAATGGTCACTAATTTTATTTCTTGCTACTCTTGTTTTCAAGCATTACATTGTAATCTTTCCCTAAAACCAGCATCACCTCCCATATCAATCACATTATGTACAATCATGGTTCCATTTCCTAAACTTTCCTGTATTTTATCTTGTGCGTTTATTTTTGTGTTCAGTAATGTCTCCTCCAGCTTCCTGCTTTTAAATTCTTCCTTAAAGTGAACAATAGCATAGAATGTAATAAGTGCTAAAATGCACTTTTAAGAACACGCTTCTGGAATACAGGAGCAAGAATAATTAAATATCACTGAAGAATGAGGAATTATAGATATTTTCTAGGGTTGGACCACCAAAATTAGAAGGTTTAGTAGGAGTAAATAGGAGTATAACACTGGATGAGGAACAATCATAATTTAGTAGATGAATAAGAACACACAATTATTGAAAAACTGCCATGAGTTATTGATTACATTAGACACTTCTGCTTGTAATCTTAGTCATTCAATAATTCTTCAAATTAGGTAATGCCCAGATATGATAATTACCTTGTGATTAGCTTCTGAGTCATTGATTCTTGAACTTGCTAGATTGATTTAAAAATGGAATTTGAAAGGGTTTCTTTTTTATTTTGTTTTGGAGTATTTTTTTAAACTTGTATTTAATTGAAAAATTATCTTATTTTTAAATTATAGTAAAATACACATAACACAATATTTACCATCTTACATTTTTTGTGTACGTATTAATGGCATTAATCAGTGGCATTTATCTGTTGTGCAGCTATCTCTACTATCCATCTCCAGAAATCATTTGATATTCCCAAATAGAAACTTGGTGCCCATTAAATACCAAATGCTCATTCACTCTTATTCTAATCCCTATAAATAACCATTCTACATAATTTTGATTATCCTAAGTACCTCATACCTGGAATCACATAGTATTTGTTCATTTATGACTGACTTATTTCATGTGGTATAATGCCTTCAAGATTCATCTATTTTATAGAATGTGTCAGCATTTCCTTCATTTTTTTCATTCATATGTATGCTTGTTTCCATTGAACCAATATTTTTTATGTCAGTTTCATGTGGATGGAGTGAGACAATATCTACTTGGGGAAGAGAGGGAAGTAAATGGAGGATTTGGCATTGACTCTGAAACTCAGCTTTCTGTGTAAACCATAGCAAAAAAGAGAGAGGCTTCCATGCCCCAGCAGAGCTTTAAGCCACACGGAAAGCTTGCAGACATGGCAGCCACCAAGTACATTCAGATTCATGTTCATGGCTGGTATTTTCTGGCAGCAAGCAGAAAGCAGAAAGGCCCCCA
>PVKS010039147.1:0-17469 GCA_004027875.1 Aplodontia rufa | reverse complement strand
AAACATTAGCAATCAATGGATATAAACTTTGTTATCGAGGGGAAAACCAGATCATGGATGACCACCTTGGGTTTTACCTGTTGCAGTTTCCCCCAGAAGAACTCATGCGTTAAATGGGTAGTTTGTGGAGGAATGACATCGGCTTCTGGGATGGTTCCCCCATCTTCCCAATCTATAGTGTTTTTAAAGATATTTTCACTATGCTTAAAACTGATATCTTAAGATATTAATCACACAAGGTAGAATCAGTCATTAAATGTTAGAAACTGGGATCAATGGAAAAATCATTTGTGGTGTACATGGTGGAGTGCATTCTGTTGTGGCATCGAACCAACTATTAAACACAAAAAGTTAATCAGTGAAGAAACCAAATATAAATAACTGGCATGCTGTAAAGGTGGATATTAGTTGAATAAAAACTTGATTTCTAAATATTTATAGTAATTCTGGAACTAAGGAATGAAAATGTTATAAAAAGAATTACCATTGTCTAAGAGCTATTGTGTTTATCCTGGAGTTTTCTACAATAAATGGCTGAAATTTAAAAGCAGGCTTTCAGTTCTCTGTTTAGAAGTTGACAAAAGGCCAAGACAATTTTATGTGAAAAGTCAAGTGGAATTCAATGTCTTTTAATTAGGCCAAACAGGCAAAATTTATTTGTAAAATCAAGAAAAATGAAGGAAAACTCATGGTCTCATAAAGAGAAAATTTTTGCCTTAAAAGTTATCCCAATCTGAGTTGAATATAGAACTAGTGTTTACTTTAGAAATAAATCACAATTCTACTTTATATCATAAAGTAAACTGTTTTTCAGAATTTAATAGGATTATGCTATTGATTGCATCTTTACAATGCAGGCTTCTGGTGCACGCCTATGAACTCTGGCCTATTATGTTACGGAGCACAAGAGAAAAGGGATTAGTGTCTGAAAGAACAAGCAGATTCCATGGCCCCGTGTAATTTTCATATACCTGTTAGCTCAATAGTCATTTTATGTTAGTAAATGTCAACCAATAAAGCAAAACAAATGAAAAAGCAGACTGTTCTAATCCTTGAAGCATCCGACTAAGCTTATTTGAAACCTCATTTTGGGAAACCATTCAAAATCCAGACACTGATTATAAAAGACTGAAGTTTAGTTTATCTATTTTCTTCACACACCTGGTGATACTGAATTAGGATTGTTGGTTCATATGATTCTAGTAACTTTTGTAGTTGCTTTGGAGAATTGTTTAATCAAGTAGTATCCTAGCATCTCGCTTTTAACGCTGATTTTCACTCTAAGTCAGCAAACAATGGATATGTGGGGATGGGAAAAGGGAGAAGCTGTTAATCGCTGCAAATGCTCTCTGCTTTCAGTCATTTTCTCTATGTAGAATCAATTTACTTAAGATTCGTTTATATGTTCTCTGGTACCCACCATAAATTTCAAGTCATTCAGACCTAATGTTAGTATTTTTCTCAACCTGAATTGTCTGTATTACATACTTTCATCTTGTTTACTTTTATTTTGTAAGCACACTCATGAGAGATCTGTCTTCAAAAGAATTCAGTAGTACTAATTTTAAATATTGGGTAGATGGCAAAGAACCTTTGAATTGCTTTATAATGAAATTTTCATAATATTTAATGCCACAGAATGTTTTCAAAATATCAGAAAAAAGTTACAGTCACAGACTGGTAGGCAACATTTTTCAAATTTGTACTTATTACAACATTGTTCAGATTTCAATAGCATCCATGTATTTTGCTCTGCATTTGTCTTTCCTCTTCTTTTGGGAGACCTTCTCAGTACAGGTATGCTTCAACTTCTTTGTCTCCTTCAAGGATTCCTACCTTCCCTGGCAAGAAATTCTGATGTTTGCATTATTATACATCTAGGTATAATTCAGAATCTTAGGAAAATTGTATATTTGATAATACAAATTGAATAATATTCTCAACCTCAAATATCCATTTTATAATCCCATTAACCTGCTAATTGTGCCATATATGGAGAAAAGAAATTTTGAAAGCATGATTAAATTAAGGATATTGTAATGGGAAGATTGTGCCAGGTTATTTGGGTTAGCCCTAAATGAAATTGAAGGTCTTTGTGAGAGGGAAAATTGACCACCAAGGAAAAGATTATATAATGTGGAAGCAGAGATTGGAATAATGCAATTGGAAGATGGAGGAAGGGGCTATAAGCCAAGAAATACAGGTGTCCACTGGAGAATGAAAGGACAGAGAAGTGTGCTCTTCACTGGAGACTCTTAAAGAAAGCAGACCTGCAGACACTTCAGCTATAGCCTCACAAAAATCATTTTGGACTTTTGATCTCTGAAATTTTTAACGAATCAATTTTTGATTTTGAAGACATTTATTTTTTTATTTTTTTTAGACTGGCAATAGGAAATAAATATATCTATTTTCCCTTGAGTTTTTTTTTATATTTAATTTTGATAATGCACCAACAAAAACACTATGGGAAGTCTGTTGATCTTTTTCATTTATACAATGAGCGTGAATGTGTCAGCCCAATTCCTATGGGAAGCAGACAAGAAGACAGAGACTGCAAGGTTTACTGAGGATGAGGTCTGTGAAAGTCCATGAAGAGAGGGGTAGTACTATGGAGAGCTTTCAAACCTGTGAAAACACAGGAGTGAGGAGGAAACTGGCTGGAAAGAGCTTCGGCCTCTGACGCGGTTGTGAGGAGGTACTGACCCTGCCAACATGTTCCAGAGCAGACTGTGCCTATTAGGAGGGTCCAGTGCTGGTGGGAAACAAGGCCTTACCCCCTTCCAGCGTGGCCATTAACTGGAGCAGCCCGGGGACTATGTTCTCGGCTAGAACAGTGCGGCATACTCTAGAGGTGTTGTATCTGATGAGTGCTGACTGCTGTCCTTACAGCATGTTTTCTCCAAGGTCTCATAGCGCAGGTGTCTGAGTGCTGTCCTGAGAGGGCTGCCACTGTCGTTCTGACCTGAACTGGAGCCTGTCATCGCGACCTAATAAGCAGAAAATATTAAATCACACAGGTGTGGAGGATGAAGTGCTGGACATATAAGTTCTTAGGGGATGTGTGCTTATATTTAGGGTAAGAACTGATTCTTAGTTGTTGATAGGTAGTTTTCCAAGTGCTTTATTCAAATGTGAAAATTGTTAAAAATTGTTAAAAATCAGATTGACTGATAATGCAATAATATGAAAATATGTTGTAAAATCAACAATGTCCTTATTTATTGCTGTTGCAAAGCTTTTCTTCCTCTATTTTGCAAACTTGATTAGTGTAGCTGTTCTTTAACTTTTGTTTCTTACACATTGATGTCCATGGTCACAAGCAAGCAACTCTGAGGTTTGCTTTATCTTCAGTCTGGGTCTAATCTTTCTTACAATCCCCTTCCTTTTATTTAGGAACATATTGCCCAATTCAGTGCCAGAGCCAGAGTGGAATAGCCTACATATTCCAAGTTGCCAGTCCCGCCAGTGATGTCAGTAAACTTTTCTTTATTTCTATGTGCTCCTCTCTGTTGTCATCATCACTGATTTACCACTGAGGCTCACCATTCTTGGGGACACTGTCTTCAAAGGTACGTTACTTAATTCCCTTTACCAAAGATGCCTGTCACAATTCAGGTAATCTGAACTTACCTGGCTAAATGCAAATTTGCTTGCTTAAAATCAATCAGTGAAACTACTTTCCCTAAAAGATAATGTCCAAGCTCCTCTATCTAGCGTATGAGATCTTTCAAGAACTAGAATTTTCTTATTGCTCCTACTTCCACTTAAACATTCTACAGTCAATGCATTTTATTCTTCAAAATTTTGTTCAATTTCACTATTTTGATATATTAATCAAGATTATCCAGGGGAACAGAATGAAAAGAACTCATAACCCCACATTTCCAGTTGATTATAATTGCTTTAGTGTTTTTCTACTCCATTAGTTATGAAACTTCACAAGAACCTAGATTGCTTTACTCTTCTTTTTTTCATGTAACGTTTATTTGGATGATCGTAGGTATTCATGACCTTTATCTTAAATTAATAAGAATGAATATTTCATCAAAGCGTTGAGACTCCAAAGTCTTCACCCCACAATAGTGATTTTTCCTAGTTCATTACCACCCTTTGTTATATATTTACCATTTTATTTTGTTGAACAATATATATATATATATATATATATATTAAAGATAGAGGGAGTGAAGCAGAGAGAAAGAAAAAGAGAGAATAAATGTTATTTATTTTTTCATCTGGCCTTTGTTTCTCCAACACTTAGTTGTGTATGTGGTGCTGGGGTTTGAACCCTGGTCCTTGCATATGCCAGGCAAGCACCATAACTGCTGAGCCACTGCCCTAGTCTCTGTTGAACAATGTTGAACAAAAAAATTTCACAGCTCCTGCTTTACAAATTATTATATAATTTTATGTCTTATTGAACCTTGGAAGAAAAATTTATTTTTCATATTTTGAATGTCTATCTTATAATGACATTAAATTTCATGTGTTAAGGTAACTAAGCAAAGGAATTCCCAGATGGCTTGCAAAATATTATCTCTGATGCTTCTGTGAGGGTGTTTCTGGGAAGTATTAGCATTTGAACTAGTAAACTAGTAAAGAAGAACTGCCCTCATCAACATGGTCTGGCATCATCCAATGCACTGTGGGACCCAGTCACACAAAAAGTTGAAATTTGTTCTTCCTTCTGAAACTAGACTCCAGCTTTTCCTGCTCTCCAATATCAGATGTCCTGGGTCTCAGTCTCCAACTCAACCTGGATTTACACCACCAACCCCAATTCTCGTTCTATTAGAACAGTTTTTCTGGTTCTCCAGCCCACAGTTGTCAGATCACAGCTTTTGGCCTCCATAACCATATGAGATAATTATTAAAATACATCTCCTTTCATATACATCTATATTACATATCCTGCAATGCTCTATGGATAATCTTAATTAACACATAGATTTAGACTACTTTCCATTCATATATTCACATATGAATAATCCAGACTTTGTGGCTAATGATGTTCTTCTTCCTAGAATTTTGAAACACTTTCATTTTAATAGTTACTATCTTGGATGAGCTGCTGTTACCATTGCTGACCTCATTCATGGGAAGGTGACTCTGTTAGTGGAACCTGAGTGTCCATCATTTCCCTTGTCCTTACTTCATACAACATCTGCAAAATCGGCAATGTTTTCTTTGTGTTGTCATGCAAAAAGTGATAGTCTTTTAAAGGAAAGTTTTGTTCAAGAATATTGCAACATAATTTTTGATTAGTGGTCTGCATAATTTTATAGTTTACCAATAGTAAACTAGACCTTGCAGGTCACATTCAGTCTCTGTCATATATGCTCAGTTTTTTAAAATTTTCTTCAATCTTTAAAACATACACACCACACTTTCCTTGTGGACTAAGTAAAATTAGTCTTCTTTCAATTATATCTTTAATGTGAATTTCTTGAGTAACTGGATCATTCCCTAAGAGGTGCACATTGACAGAGGATAGCTCCTGGTTCTTCAAAGTGTATTTGTGAACTGTTCTATTCATTCTTGTATTAAGTAGGATTTTGTTTGACTATGGATAACAGAGAAAACTAAAATAAAACTCAGAAAATCAAGTCTGATCCTCACATTCCTAGGGGCCCAGGCTCCCTCACGCTTACCAGTCCACTCTTCACCTACAGGTTTTAGGTGAAATCCATGTTCCAGGTTACATGGTTTAAAAAATAAGTAGATGGAAAATTGTGGTACCGTTGAGTGTCTCAAAAGCAATGCTGCTTCTGCAGGCACTGGGCTTTGCATTTCCTTGGCAGCACTGACTTCTGTGAGCATACTTAGTAACAAGGAAAACTTGCCAGCATATTGTCCTTTTACTAAAGGGAAGTGGGTCCATTTCAATCTTTAATACCTGCGATAGAAAACAGAACAGATTTTAGGACCAACCTACCAGTTCCTACAAGGATTCTCCTTTCTTTAAATATAGAAGTCTAATTATAGTATGTAAACTTCACTCCAATGAAAAAGTAAGCAAAATGGTAAGGTTTATTAATAGATTTACTTATTTATTCATTTGTTTATTTATTTATTTTGGTTCCAAGGATTAAACCAAAGGGGTGCTTAACTCCTAAGCCGCATTCCCAGACCTTTCTTTATTTTTATTTTTATTTTTTTGAGACAGAGTCTTGCTAAGTTGCTTAGGGCCTTGTTAATTTGTTGAGGCTGGTTATGAACTCGGGATCCTCCTTCCTCAGCCTTCAGAACTGCTGAGATTACAGTCATGTACCATCATACCCAGCTCAATATGTTTTAATATTATTGCTTACATATTTACAGAAATATTAGCTGATTTGTGAGAAAAAAAACCCACACAAACCAGATTTCTACATAGTACTTAGTATGATTAATAAGATATATCTTATTTTTCTGGTGATATACTCAGTGTTAGCACATAAGTGACCTTGCTAAGGAATATTTATGTCCCACATTCCAAAGGATATACACTTGGGGCTGGAGATATGGCTCAGCTGTAAAACACTTACTGATGTGCACAAGGACCCTGGTTCAAAGCCCAGCACCACATATACAAGTAAGTATCAGAACAACACCAGATAATAAAAAAATAAAATTGATTCTCTCTTTCATAAAAACAAAGCAAAATAAACAAGCAAAAAAGATATGCACTTAACTTATTGATTTCTCATTATTTTGTCATGATATATGGAAAAATCTTTAAGAACAGGAAAGTATGAGGGGAATCTTTCAACTAAGTTTTCTGTCCTAAAGAGGAATTCATTAAATACTTTTCTCCAGAATAAAACACCAAGAAAATTACTATATAGCTCTCTAAACACAACAAAACATTGGCAGAGACACAAGTCCTTCCATCAGAATGCTTGTCTTTCTTACAAGCTCTTTTAAGTAAGTGGACTCCAGCATTACAAAGAAGTCGGAGTAGAAACCATGTGATACCTATCTCACTTTCTATTCCTACCTAAATGCACCTTTTAGGTTTTACGTATATTATATTTTCCACCCAAGGAAAAGAAGAAAATACTTTTTATAGAACTAACTCATGTCCTACCTGAAAAATATTTATAAATTTGTATATATATCCATATGATCTTTTTGTGAAATAAAAATGATAAAGATTAAAGTAAAGATAAAAACTATTAACATAATGTTATCATAAGTGCATCAACAGGTAGAAATTATTCTAGAATCACTAAACAATATGATTACTCTGTAGTGCATTATATTAAATAAAGAATTTTTACATTAATTATCTCCAATTAATTTGCCTTGACAACATAAGCACAACTGGCAGGGACATAAAATTTCCGTTATTATTAGATATTTATTGAACTACTGTATTGTATTGTGTTTGACCTCAATGCAATTGAAGCAAATTACATAAAATAATATTTCTGTGATAATTGTATTTAATGACAAAACAGCATTTATCTCATTGGATAAAACTTCCATGTAGTCTTATACATATAGGTTGATTTATTTTGATGTTATTAAACTTGAAATATGTTAAATCCATAAGAAGCCAACCAGAAGCAATGCCTATATTTTCCTTTGATTCAAATTACTTCATTTCAAGGTTAGTAACTTCCAAATTAGTAATTCTGCCTGTATTTTTAAAAAGTCAAGAGAACAGAGCAAGGAAGAAAGATGAATATGGCGTGAATATTTATTTAGCATTATAAGTAAGAGCAAAAATTACCAGTACCAAAAGCATACATCAGAAAACAATTTGCTTCATTTTGCAACTTATACTTTAGGATTCAATGTACTTATAAATTGTTGAGAAGGATTCAAACTTAGCACATGTGTAGGAAACATAAATGGTTCTTTTTTTTTTTTTTAAGAAAGAGGGGACAGTGAGAAAGAATCAATTTCATTTAGTTTTTCACATGCTTCCATTGCTCCGAGACTTCGTTGTGTACGTGGTGCTGGGGTTTGAACCCGCGTACTTGGGCATGCCAGGCAAGCGCCGTAACCGCTGAGCCACCACTCCAGCCCCAATAATTCTTACTTCTAGATAAGAATTAGCATGCTTCAAATAATTCCTAAAGATTGTAAAAGGAGAAAGAGAAGGACTTGCAAATCGTTTTGCCTAAAATGCTAGTTCTTTCTGACATATGCATTATAAGCACCATCTAATTTTCTATCATGGTTATCACTGCAACTATAAATAATGCTTCATTAGATGATGTACTGTACAGATTATTAGAATAGCTATAGAAAACTTTTATTTAAATTTAAAGTGAAATCTTCTAGAATTTAGCTCTTAGAATTACTATTGTAATTATTTACCTTCATAATTCTTATGATTTTTATAAATACCCTAATCATTTTATGTTCCTAACTGCAAAGTAAGATGAGATGTTTTTAAGTGACTCAGTATATTAATGTTACCAGGGTAATAAAAATGTTTTAAAGAAACTTCTCCAATGTGCATATTTATTACTTGTGAAATCATATACATAAACTACAGTGTAATAAGCTATAGTTTAGCACAAAAAATGAATTAATATTTATTAGTCAAGAATCCATTCCTGCTCTATACCAAAAGGACTCATGTAATTGCTATTTAAGTTGAAGGAAATTACTTACATGTATTTGATTTCTCTCACTCCCTCTCTTTTTGTTCACATTGTGATTGTTTCTGGTATCAGGTTGCTTAAATTTATGTAACAGTCTGCTTTTCTTAAATATTGGGTAAACGTGATACCCCATTAGCAAATGTAATTTCTAAAAAGTGGTTCCTTGTATCTGATTTGAGACAACACTCAAAGGCTATCATGAAATTCACTGTCACATATGTATTTTTTATTACAGTTGAGTCTATTAATATTATGCTTAATAAAGTAAAAGGCAGTCACAAGATTTCTAGCAGAATAGCAGGTTGTGCTCCACCACCTTCTATTATTGGTTGAAGTCTTGTTGAGCTCACGGCATCCTTTGATTAACTGCCAGTGGAGACATATTTTGCAACACGGCTGTGTCATGGTGCTATGTCACCGTGCTTCAAGAAGTTACTGGTAGGCCTTTAGGGAGGGCGAGTGTATAAACATTCACTTAACAACAGAGTATGGACAAGCTGTGAAAGTCATGACTAATTGACTGCCATTGGGGATTTATTTGGTAATCTTTTGACTCCAGCTCCGCCTCACGTAATGATGAATGACGTCTCTTTTTCTAATAGGGGAAACAGCAAGCCTGAGCCACAGGCAGGCATCTGAGATGTGACAAGAACTCCCCACGTTTCAGACTGTGCAAATGAGCATGCGGAAACACACTGTGCAAGATTTCCCATTTTTTTCAGTAATGAATCTAATAAATAGGTATAAAAATCACAAAAATTTATTTCTTTGCATTCTTACATGGCAAAGGAAACTGAAGGAAATATGGTTAAATTCCTACATTCTAATTCTACAGGTGCTGCCTATTGGTGGTAGAAAGAAAATAGTTTTTATTTTCTGTGAAACATAGTTTATATTTTATTCATTCTTGTAAAGTGTTGAATGGTCAAATGTAAAAGTCCTACTAATGTTCATGGTCTCATCAAAAATGACTTAATTTTAGTTCAATTAATTTTCTCAGTAACCGTACTCATCCTCTTCTCTCTTATACTTGGTTCCCGCTAACTTGACAAAAGAGTATGTAAAGAAATTGAAGAGCAAAGGTTATTAAGCAACCATTTTTTAGTTTTAGTAATTAAAGCTTTATTACTATTCAAAAAATAAATTAAGTCTATGTGTGTGTGTGCACATATGTGTGTGTGTGTACGTGTGTGTTGCTGGGGATAGAATTCAGGGCTTCACACATGGTAAATAAACAGTCTATCACTGAGCTACATCCTCAACCCCCAATTTCTTATTTTAACATTTATTTGGACTGTTTTTCTTTAAATAGAAAACATCACTGGACACTAAATTCTCAGTGCAGATTCAAAGAAATGAAGACTCCATCTTACCTATTCAGGTAAAAATGTAGATAATTAGGAATAAATGGGGCTGATACCAGGAAGGGTTTATAGCAAGCCTTATGTTCTTGGCCTCATCCATTTTATTAAAATGTTTTTTTTTATTTTGGATCACACGAGTGTCTGAGCAACAGAAGCCAAATGAAAAAATTAATAAAGTTGGTTGTTTCTTTCTTTCTTTCTCACTGTCCCTCTCTCGTAAAAACAAATTACTTTCTGATTTAGAACTAGCTATACTCCATGCTTTTATAGTCATGTCATTGTACATTCTACTGTCCTGTATAGCTAAAAGAACCAATAAAAATGAAGAAAGAATTGGCGTTGTATCTATTCTCCACTTGCTCCTTCTGCCTCATAAACTTAAAGAATTCAGTAGTATATTTCCCAGTATTCACAATTTGCAATGCTCCCCAAATCAACCTCAAGCTCTGGTTTCACATGCAGCCCCCCTTGGTTTCTCGCAGCCTCTACTTCCCTAGATGCAAAATTTTAAATTGAGAGATAGAAAGAAAAATAGATACCGAAATAAAGGTTAGACAAAGATGTACCAGGCAAATTCAAAGAAGAGTTGGTGAAAATTAACCATGGTTAATGGTCGACCTCACACAAAGGTGGTGAAGAAAATGGAAGCTCACCAACTAGACAGACGGCAGCAGGGTGTACACAGCCCAGAGGGGCTTCTTTCTGTCACTCCCCTTTCCAGACCTCAAAGAGGTCCTGGAAGGGGACCCACATCCTTGCTACCAGTGTATGTGTTGCTCTCATAGTCAATGAACTCCACGATCAAGAAACCTCAGTCTTTTAATGTGAACTGGGAGAAAACCTGCCCCAGATTTGATGTGGATGCACACATTAGCTTCATTATCATGGTCTGGAAAAATTACGCAGTCTTCCTTGGAAGGAGGCACTATCTCTGTCTTCCAAAGCTGTTCAGAGGACAAAGATTCTGAACACACATTCATGACCAGTAACTGACACAAGACTTGCAAGAACTCCATGGGAAATTTTCTCCCACCAGTTGGGTGCAAGGGACTCACTAGAAAAGAATTAAAAAGCTTCCAAACTAGCAAAATCAATACATACAAAATTGAACAAATTACCAAAAAACCAACACAAAAGGCTATTTTGTGAAAATTATTGAGTAAATTCAGCAAAAAAGAAATATAGGCTAAAACAATGAGAGATACAACTTTAAGCACATAATTTACATAACCAAATGTAAGTGGGATTATTCCTCTTTCAAAGGAAAAATGTTTTTAGAATGACTTGCAATGGAAAACCCTTCTGTTCTTTTTGTATAAGATACTTGCTTAAGAAAAATATACTGAAATAAAGGGTAGACAAAGATGTACCGGGCAAATACAAGCCACAGAGAAATAAGGATTCAAATCTGAAAAGATAACATTCACATAAAAATCAATAAAAATACTTTGTAAAGCATTAAAATACAGTTTTTACAGTGAAGACAGAGCAGTCATAAAAGTCTGCACACCCAATGAGATAGCACCTATCTTCCAAAAGCACTAATGATAGGAATGACAAGAAATTCCTAACAGTGCAATAAAATTAGGCAACTTTCTAGTATCTCTTTGGGCCCACGTTGTCAAATGATTAAAAAGTAAAGAATTTGCAATGCATGAGAGATGTGGTCTGTGAGGTTCATGCCACAGGTGCATCAAGAATTTTGTATCTAGGGAATATGAACATGCATATGAAGGATTCAAAACAGGTAGCTAACAGGCATATAATAATTATTTTACTTAAGCTTATGAATTGAAACAAAATATTTGCATCAAGTTGAAATAACTAAGAACCTAATCATGACCTAATTTTGGAGCATGTTAACCAATCACCTTCTCTCTGGGAGACAATATGGCAGGTGTCATCGTAGTGCCTCCTGTGGATGCTTTTAAAGTGTCTCTAATCTTTGCATAACCCTGTATCCCTGTATCCAAGCACTAATAACCACTGGTAGAGCAGCCGTACACAGTTTTCAAATGCTGGACATTAAAACAGAAGCATACATACACACACACACACACACACACACACACACACGCGCGTGCGCACACACGTCACTCATATTAAAACCACTTTTAATATATTTTCTTTGTTTATAATAGTCCAAATAAACAAACAAAAAATTAGGCTGCAGAAGGACTGAATCATATATTTTCATAATCTGTAAATTATTTAAGAAAACTTCGAGATTGAGAGATATAGAGTAAAGGAAAAGTACTAGAGTGAAATCTGTCAAAACTAAAACAAAGGGCAGAAAAAATAACAGAAAAAGCAATCACTGTTTATTGGGCATAAAAGAGAGAAATGAGAAGGTAATGAAAGTTTACTGATTATTGTTTGGTGCCTGTGTGTACTGTCTATAATGCACCTGCATGTATTTTTATGCTTTTGTGGTTTTAATTTCATTTCTATGGAGTATTACTGAAGCAGAGGATATAGCAATATCAATGAACTATTAGCATGCTTCTTTTGAATCATCCTTTTCATCAATCCTTTTATGAACATAAACAAACTGAGTGCTTTGAATATTGCAAAAGAAATGTTCAGCAGTGACCAAGAAGCCATACTTGTACAAATTTTCAAAATAAAAAATAAAGCATATTGCAATTTAATCATATGAATACCTATTCAATTAGGATAATTTATAGGATCAGGAAATAGCAAAACAAAAAACAACTGGAAGACATTCAGACAGCAGGCTGTATTCATAAAGATTTTGTACACTTGAGAGGGATAAAACAAGTTGCCTGTTAATTTATAATAATTTATGAATTACCATACAAATACAGTGACTAAGGTGGCATAAATAGCAAGTGAGTTTTGAAATATTAAATGAAAGTTGAAATCAATATCACCTTAAAATTAGCATATATTATGTTGACAGAAAATGAGAATCAAGTATATATTGCTTCCTTCTCAGTAGATTTTAGTTTTCATATTTCATTTTGAATAACTCAGAATAAGAGTTCTTTCTCCTGACCTAAGCATGTGCATCTTATGCTTTTATTATTTCTCCATATTCAAATATTTTATTCAATAGAAATATCAAATGCATCATGTAATTCTATGAAATAAGAAATGGTGTCATTCTAATTTGGAATCTGATCAGGGAAGATGCGGAGGTTAGTGATCTTGCTTATGCACATGTGCCATCTATTATCAATAAGTTTGATTCAAATGGCGTGACTTACCTTTCTTCTTACTGCTCATGCCCTTTGGTTCTTATGCTGTGTCCTTGATTGAAGACTATAACCCTTCATTTGAAATGTCACTGAGAAAAAGGTTAATATACAGATAAATTGATTTTATCAAAGAAATGTTTTCACCAAGATTTCATCTGGGTATATACTGCAAAACGTCCAGGCTCTGGGGAAAGTAGATGGGTTATATGTGCAAAAATAAATTCTGAACTGTATATGGAATGGATTATGTATGTGCATGGAAGCTAACGTGGAAATTTGCTATGTATCTTTTAGTAAATTCTCATTAAAGCCATGTCTTCTTTCCCTTTACCCTATATTTGTCTTACCTAAGGAAGACAATTTTAAAGCACATCTTGGGCTTTACAGAATAAAAGCTGGACAGAGAAGTCCAGAGGTCACTAAGATGGTAACCTGATCTGTCAGAGTGTAACTGTCCATAAGCTCTACTACATTTCCAGTGGACATTGAAATATTTCTAATGAACTGCCAAAATCTTTGTTCAGAGGTGGACAGGCATACATGTTTATGTAATATACGTATCTGATATTTCACAGTATGAAGTGTGGTTCATTTGTTTATGCTTTCATAGTTTTTTTTTTTTTGGTGGTTCCTTTTACTGCTAATATATAAGGATGGGATTCCAGAGAACTATAATTATCTATACTATGCCATAAGTTAAATGAGAGTGAACATACATGAAACTTGACACAGTATCGTTAGAACCAAAAATAATTGCCTGACGTATGTATTAGCATGAATCTTAGTTGGTAAAATACATCAGACTTTAAAAAGTGATAACAGAATAGGGCTCTTTCTCTCTAAACAAATCTCTGCCCAGACCTCCAAACAAATGTTTAATATCTAAGCATTCAGTACTTGGGAGACCATGGTCAATCTCTAACAAAGGTCATAATGCATGAATTTCAGGACTATGACATACGTAAGAGAACTAAATTTGAGTGTTTGCTCATTAATCATAATGTTAAAAGCTTTCATTTTAGTTATCAAATGCAGACTTTTTATTAAAGTTGAAAAACTATTCTAATGGGATGTGACACCTAAAATAAAATTTGTCATTCTTCTATAACATTTTATAAATTATTTCACTGTAAGTCGTACAATTTTTGAATACGCTACAGATAGTTTTATTAGGGAAAGAGGTTCTGCCAAAGTATTCTATAGCAATACCCCCTAGAAAAAATACTCTCATTATTAAGTTTGGGTATAACTGTAATATCATCCCTTAACTTTAATTTATATTCTTAGGAGAAAAAGGAACTTTAGAGAAGCAAATATTATAAATTACAATTTTTTAAAAATGTAGATTCTCAGACTTCAAGACCAAAGATATCCATATAGTTTATCCAAAATAGGATGTAGGACTCTGCACTTTTTAAAGGATCCACGCGATACTAACAAAAATGGTCTGTGAATTATGTTTTGCAAAGCATCATAATTACGTCTTTTCTTCCAATTTCTTTTCAGTTTGGGAAGAAGCTTGGGTTGCCAAAACTTACATCTCTTTTCTTGATGCTGTAAGGAATAGACCCCAGGTTTAGGGTGGGGAGAGGGAACTGACTGATGGACTGTGACCATTACTCTATGTCATAGTTATCTTCTCCTTCATTTACCACTAATGTCAACATTCAGCTTTTAAAGGTGCATAAATGTGTTTATTATATCAAGGTTAAATTTCTGCCACTTTTAAATCATTTATCACAGGTAAGAAATATTGTAACTTTCAAAAAGAGTTTAAGCCTTTCAGAAGATTGAAAAAATAAATGAAACATATATTTAAGTCTATCTTTTACAGTACATATTTTGAATCCAATCTCTGTTATCTTTTATTTTAGATATCACAGATTTATTCTTCTTTTCCCTTTGGACCAGAGATAGCTACCACCATGTCTCAAAACGACTTCTAATTTCAGATTTTCACTAAAAGCTATTCAAGTTTCAGTTGATATTTTACTTCCTACACACAGATGTCTGGGTTTACCTTTTGAATCCCTATTAACATAAGTTCATCATAATATATAACATGGTATTTCTATTTTATGATGACACACCCTTGTAATAGTAGGAATTTTAATACTTGTGAATATAAACTAACATAGAACTTTAGAGAAAGAGGACTTCTATTCTTTCTTAAATATTCCTTCAAATAAAAGGAAACAATGGAAATAAACTCTAGGTTAGACAAAACTGAAGGCCACCTGTAAGGATGAGCCACAGTATATGAGGACAGCCTATAAATTATACACATAGTCATACTGGGTTCCGGACAAAACTGAAATTGGTCACCTGGAGTTTCATGGAACAGGCAACACCATCTGGACCTTAAAAATAGATACATCTTAGGGCAGAAGAAAAATCCCTTATTTAGAGGCATGGAAATGAATAGAAACCTTGGATATGGGCTCCTCTTCCACGGACAGTATACGGCACTCAGAGTCCGGAGTAGCAATGGAGCTGTATTTCTGTGTAACTGAGAATTCAAGCTTGCACCATGTTTGTAGGGTGAGAAGCATGAAGTTGAGCAATCAGCACTTGATGATCTCTGCCAACTTTGTACATATGTCCACTCTCTGAACCTGCAGCTCTGCTCTACAGCAAAGGACTTGCCCAGTGGGCCTAGATGCTTCCGGCCATTCACCTGTGAAAGTCGTTTATAAAATAGTCACATTTCTCATTCCAGGATGAGTAACATTTTTTTCTTAAAATATAGAGCCAATTTCAGGTTGTCGTGTTCCAAAGCATTTAGAAGTCTTCACTTCCATTCTCACCAAAAGAAAAAAGCTGAACAGACAAAACTCAGCAACTCTGCAAAGTCCATCAGAAAATTGAAGTCATGAAGAATATACTACACCAAAACTGAGAGATGGGCAGACCCAACGGCCGCAGCTTACCAGGAAGAGAAACTAAGGAATCAACACTAAAAGCAAAGGAGCTTTCATGTTGAGTCGCTGGAGAGAGCAAAGTTCAGGGGAGCTGAGCCTTAGCAGGACCCCACACTTTTGGGAATTTTATATCTAGGAGTTCCATCAGTTCTCAGGGTGAAGATTAGAGAAATTTTTGTCCTGCTTCTGGCCGGAGGCAGGGTAAAGTCACCATTCTGTAATACTCAGAGCTCCCTGTTCCCCTTAACAGAGAAACTTCAGTTTTGCCAGAGTGGAACCAACCTAGAGTAAGGGAATTACCCAATTCTAGTGCTCTCTAGACGTCCATGTGAGGAAAAGAGAAATATCCAGCTCCAGCCACCACTAGGCTTTCATTATCATTTAAGGAAGCTTCAAAGAATGAAAATCAAATAAAATAAAAGCCCAAGAAGCACATATGAAGAGCAGAGCCTAAGGGCACACTGAAGGACCTTATCTTAGAATTAGATGGCTCTCTGCTCCCCCTTCATCAACATAGCCAAATAAATTTGATCCTCTTACCCAGGATATCAGCTCCAGCTTTCAGCAAAATGGTAAGGAATACTTAGAGGCAAAAAAAATGATCTGAACAAACAAGTCAGCAGACCGAACTAGAATCAGTTTTGGAAAAGACTTGGGAATTGGCGGGCTGGAAGTTTAAAATAATTATGATTGATATACTAAGATCTGTAATTTATAGAAAAGATACCAGGCAAGACCATGTGGGTTGCGTATGCAAGATATGGAAAGCTACAAAAACACCAAAATCTAATTCTAGGACTGGGCATGGTGGTGCGTGCCTGTAATCCCAGCAACTCGGGAGGCAGAAGCAGGAGCATTGGCATTTCAAAGCAAAAAATAGGAGGCGTTGCTCAGTGGTTAGGCACATCTGGGTTCAACCTCTGGTACTAAAGAAAAAAGTTAATGATAGAAATAAAAAAAATACCTTCAGAACTGAAGAATGCCTTTGGTGAGGTCCTCAAAGACTGCACATGCTGAAGGAAATGGTCAGTGAGCTTGATGATAATGTATCATCAGAATAGCTATGATATGTGGCACAATTACAAAAGGTATAGCATGAACATAATGGGAATACCAGAGAGAAGAGAAGAAACAACAGCAAAAGAATACTCACGGTAAAAATGGTGTCCCTCACAGGAAGAATGGATCCAAAAACTGTGGTACATTTATACCATGGAATATTACACAGCAATTAGAAACAATGACCTTGCAGCCTTTGAGGGTAAATGGATGGTTATGGAAGAGATCATGATGAGTAAAATCAGTTTAACCCAGAGATCTAAGGGTCGATTGTCTCCACTCATAGGTGGAGGTGGGGACT
>PVKS010039146.1:0-17483 GCA_004027875.1 Aplodontia rufa | reverse complement strand
GTTTCCTCATTGAAGCCAGGTTGATCTAGATTAAGGGAAAAAATTAACTATCTAATGATTGAATGAAAAGTCTAAATTATACAGTTTCTTTTTTTAAGTTTTATTATTTTATTTTTTAAGTACTTAAGTGACCCCCTCACCCTTCACCACAAAGAATGGGAGGATAAATATTTCCTGCTTGGCCTGTTTTAACGCAAGGACAAATCTCACCTGAGTTTTGAGTATTCCAAGAAAGAAATTTGGATCAATGAACTCTCACTGAAGATTTTTCAACTACGTTCAAGTGATCTGAAAAAAGAGTTTCTGAAGCAATCACATGGACCGTACCCAACTTCACTTGGACAATGCAAGAAGTTACTTCTACCCACTATGGAGCTCAGAGCACCTGCTCACCTGTAACTATCCCCGCCCTCATCCCACCCTACCAAGCATCCCTGCAGATGCTGATGGTGGCCTGGAGCTGCTGAAGACAGGGCAGCTCTCCCTTCTGAGGTAAGGTGTTAACAGAAGTAGGAGTCAGCCTGTAGTTAACAATTCTGTTTTGATCCATCCTCTCACTTAAATTCAACACTCTAAGAAGCTTCTCCAAACTGTGACAGTCTTAAGTGGAAGACAGCTGCGGGTACCCTCCCCTTGCAGACACAGATGCCCAATCACTTCTCACAATTTCCCAGAAACAGCTCTGCCATGAAGCCAACCAAGTGTGAACTCAGAACCCCTCACTTGGTCCTTCCCGAGCCCTTCCAAGACCTGGACATTCTATGTTCTTAAAGTAAACACACTGCCCAGTTACATAAGCATCACACCCTGGCAGAAATGAAGCTTCCCCTGCCCCTTCCCTGCCCAGGCATCAAGTTGGAATGATCCTGTGGGTACTGATGGCTACCATCGAGGGTTCTGCTACTCAACTTCTGATAGATAAATCTGGGAAGAATTTAAGATTTTTTCTTTTTTGCCTCAACAGATAAACTTAATAATATAAGATTTGAATGTGTTCTAAGAAGGTTTATCCTAATATGAAATTACTTATATAGAAAGTTCCATAGTGTTAATTAAACATGTGTTAAGTTATCTTCATTGAAAAGAACCAAGTTACATGAAATAAAGTCTCTCCCAGAACAGTGAACATAGCTGTACCGTATGATACCTAATAAACAATACGCTTACAACAGTGGCTCTCAACCAGGGCTGATTTTGCTCCCCAGGGAACACTTGCCAATGTCTACAGACATTTTAAGTTGTCACCACTGGGGGAGGGGAACTGTAGGGTGGGTGTTACTAGCATCTAAAGGATAGAAGCAGGGATGCTACTAAACATGTGACAATGCACAAGACAGCGCCCCACCCCCAACCATGAATTATCTGGTTCACAATGGCAGAGTGCCCAGGTTGGGAATCCCTGCCTTAAAGTAATGGGCATGGATAGTGAGAGAAGCAAGAATTCCTGCCATGAAACAACGAAGCTTTAGACCCTGGGGTGGAGTGCCTGAAGGCAGCACCGACAGGTGGCTCATAGAGAGCAACTGTCTGTCATCAACCACCAAACCATCCCATGATAAAAAGCTTGAGGACCAGACTTTGGGAACATGGGACTGCAAGAACCCTAGACAACCACAGCTATGGGAACAGGTGGTGACATCACTGCAGGTATACTCCTTGGAAGACTCCTTGTCCCCCCAGTTACCTCCAACACCCACATGCCTGTGCTTGAAGCCCCCTCACTGCAGACACAGCCTTTCGTGTCACGATGAGGCCTAAAAAGCAAAGACACCTGGAAGAAAGACCACAGTGACCTACATTCATATTCAAGACAAAGTCACAGATGACAGATTATTTTTCCCCTGAGACCAGTTTTCATATAGTGGAAGGCTTGGAGCAGCTAAAAATGGTGAAAAGAATGAGGAGAGGACAGCAGGCCCTGAGGAGGGAGGGAAAGATGAAGAAACAGTCAGCAGAGGGCACCAAAAGAGTGTCACCTACCCCACAGATTCTGCGGGAGCTTGCAAGAAGGGACGCAGAAAAAGTCACATTCCTGGCCTGGAAAAAGATTAGTCAAGTTCAGCTCAGATGAAAAGGGCTCCAGGAGTGCATGAGGGAGTGACGGTGGGGATGCTAGGCAGCCCCGCTGCTGGACAGGAGAGGAGGGTCCTTGCAGCTGTGGGTCCCAGAGCCTCAAGCTGTGCAGTGGTGCCCCTGATCCCTGGCACAGGACTTGACACACAGGACAATGCCCACAGCGCTTCTCTGTTGAGTGAGTGGAAACCATTCCAGATAAAGCTCTATCACATTCCTGAAGGCTTGAGACTCCGCTTTCCTTGAAACCTTGTTGCCTCATCTTTTTCGCTCTTCTTTGCCATAGGAATCCCATTTCATCTTGCAAGGCCTAAACAGGCTTCTCTACATATTCCTGGTGTTAGGCTCCTTTGGTTTTTCTCCCCTTTTCTCATTAGCAAGTAAAGGCCTCCCTCTGGTGCTTGCCATATTTTCCAAGTATCTTTCACAATGGACCTACTTCCAAAAGAGATGGGGGTAGGGGTGGGCTTTCAAGTTAACGACAAAAACAACATAACATAGTTTTTTTTTTTAAGAGAGAGGAAAAAAAGAATCAACTTTATTTAGTTTTTCATCTGGTTTTTGCTGCTCCAACACTTAGTTGTATATGTGGTGCTGGGGTTTGAACTCAGGTCCTCGAACATGCCCGGCACGTGCCATACTGAGCCCTGGCTCCAGCCCCCATAATGTAGTTTTAAAGGAGCTTAAAATGGAAGCCAGAAATCATTTAGGAAGAAAAAGTTCACTGGACCAAGAGGCTGGGATATAGAGTTATCAGAAATTGCTCGAGGTCAATGGGAAGAGATGAACATTTAAGGCATTTGGAGCATTCTCAAGGTCTGATAAAAAGAGTAGCTGTAATCCCTTGAAGTCGGACTGTTTAAATTCAGGAGGAATTTGCTTCTGGCTTTCCCTATGTGCTGCCCAACTTGTCATTTTATGAATTTATCTCAAGAACTCCGTTAGGTCCTTTTGGACAAAGTCTGTGTCTCTGGGACTACATGTCTTTGAATACACGGCCTGTACAACTGTGTAAGTGCCCAAATATTTGCCAACAGATTGAGGATTCACAACTTGCTTGCCACTCTGGTAATTCCATTGTATGTCAAGTTCCCAGGGTAATCAGGCTAACAGATTAATCAAATCTCTTAGCAGAAGGATCTTAGACCATTCAACACAGCCCCGAAGTCCTCAGTCATGTGAGGCAATGATAGGATTTTTAAAATACTGTCACTCCAACATCCCTGGTGCCAATGTGCTGGAAGGGGCTGAAGGTCCAGCTGGCCCCATCTTCATGCTTCCCTCTCTCCTCCCCTGTTGGCTAATTCTTTCCTTTTATACCTGGTTATCTTTCCTTCTGTTCTAACCATAGCTTTTTCCACCCCTTTGAGAACTAGGGTTTTGCTTTTTAACCTTTGTTTGATTCCCTGGAACAACTAGACTAGTGCTTTCTTCAAAAAAAAAAACTGCCTTTTAATCAATACCTCTCTCCCTCTCCCTCTCCTGCCTTTTTAAGGTAAAGAAGCTGAATTGGAAAAAGGTTCCAGAGTAGGAGTTTTCATTTTCTACCCTGCTCCTGTCTGACAAAGCCTCAAGCACAGACATTACCCTCCAGTGTGGAAGACCGGTCTCCCCAGCGCTTACCAAAAGAAGTCCACAAGGTCAAAATGCCGTTTACTTAAGAAGTTGCAGATTCAAGGGCCAGAAGACACATTCTCACCCCCTTGTTTCCATATGTCCCCCCAAAACTACACTGGGCAAACCCTTTAGAAAAAAAAACTGACACACTTCCAAGGTGCTCAGCAAATTATCTATTTCAATAGGAAGGCCATAACACAACTACCTCGATCATAGTATGTACTCAGTAAATATCTGTTAAATTAAAAACTCCTGGTACATCAGCTTTGCACAGAGTAGGTACTCAACAAATGTCTCTTAGATTAAGCTGGTGTTAGTACAGCTGCCCTGCACATAGTAGGCCTCCAGTAAAAAGCTATGAAATCAAATAGTAGCACTCACTCTTTAGAGAAACCAGGCAGAGGTGACATTAATCAAATCTCAGGCACAGATCCATGAATGGAAATGCGCGTGTGGAAGCGGCGCTTTCTAGAGTGCGGGCGAGGCGCGTGACAGAGCGCGGTCGCGGTGGGCACCGCTCTCTTTCGGGACACGACAGACTGTCAATGAAGGTTCTTGGGTATTGATTAGCGATCGGAATCCATTCCCCAACCCAGCAGCGGGAAACCGCCTCCTCCTCCAATTGTCACTCAGGGTCGCACCTGGAACTCCAACCAAAGCCTCCCCCAGGGCATCCGCCCACCAGGCTTTTCCTCTGATTCCAGAGTAGCGGGCAGAACAAAAGCAAAAGCCAGCCGGAATCCCGGTCGCTTTTCTGATGTAAAGCAACCCGGGAGGAGGCAGTGGGGGACGGCCCGAGACCCAGCAGTGATGTCAGACCCCAGCCGCTGCCCGCACCGCCCTCCCTCCCCGGCAGTTTCGGGCTGGAGATCGCCGAAGGGTGGAAAGCGGAGGGGGGTTCCTTCCCTCCCGAGGGCCGAGGATCCGCAGAGTGGGCGCCTCTGTCGGATGGGGCGAGGGGAGGGCGGTATATTAGCCCTTGAACAGGGAGGGAAGGAGGCTGGAGGGAAGGATAATAGGGAACTGAGGCAGATCCCTCAAATGAGATCCTAATCTGAACTCGCAGTGAGAACCGCCCCTCCGCGACTCGGATCGCGCGGGTCTGTTCCCGGGGGTGGGGTCCCCTCGCGGCACCTGGTCCCTCTGACCTCCTACCCTATGCTTCCCCACGGAGAAGCCCAGCGGCAACCTTCACATCCGAACTGGCGACCTGGCGACAGCACAGCGCGCGCGGTCCGAGGAGGAAGAGGTCACCGAGGGCGGTCGCGGTGGGTCCCCCGGGAGGCAATCCTCCGCCCGCAAACTCGCTAGTTGGGTGTTTGCTTGGCCTAAGGGTTTATTGTTAAGGTGAGGCGGGAGTGCAGAGCAAGCGGGGACTTCTCATTTCTTCCTTCTCCCAGCTTCTCCGGAGCCCACCGAACTCCGAGAGGCGCAAGCAACGGGAGAAGAAAGCCGGCAAAGGGGGAGCCACTTACCCAGGCAGAGCCCGAGAGCGCGGCGGCCCGGGCGCGAGCGGCGCCTTTGTCTGTGCGGCCGCGGCGCCAGCGCGCTCCGCCAGGCCGGTCCCAGCCCCTGCGCGTGGCGAGCTCCCGCGGGCGCCCCGACAGCCCAGCTCGCCGCTCCAGCTCCGGCTCGGGCTCGGGCTCCGGCTCCGGTCCGGCCCCCGCTCGCGCCGCCGCCGCCACAGCGGCCGCCGCGGCTCCGCCCCGTGCCGGGCCCCGCCCCCGGGCAGCCGAGCCCCCACCTGCTGCTGCTGCTGCTGCTGCTGCGGCGGCGGCGGCGGCGGCGGCGGCGCGGGGCCTCGAGGCCCCGAGGGTGGCCAGGGGTGGCCGCCTCCCGCGCGCGCCGCGATTCTCCCCCGCAGCCTCGGGACTGCACCGCAGCGCCGTGTCGGGCCCAGCGTTCGCGGCATAGACAGCCTTCTCCGACCCAGCCCTGGAGGCAGCCTCACCTGGACAGTCCGGTGCCCGCGCGTCCTGCGGCGAGCCCCTGTCCCGGGGCAGCCTGGCCTTCCATCTCTACACACGTTCTCCAGAGTCTCCTGTCCGCTTAGATGCCCGTCCTTGTTACTTTTCCGGGAGGGGATCTCCCCAGGCTCTGTCCCAGACAGAAGGGGAGGCGGAAAGTGGGGTACTCCTAAGCCCCGAGGGAAACCCAGCCTCACCACTCGCTGGGTCAGCTGGCGCTGTGGCAGTGGCCAGGAGAGAGGGCAGTAAGAAGGAGCCGGAGGAAACCGGACAGCTCTTGGCCAGGGACCAGAGGGGCACTCAGGGAAGGATCCAAGGGGTGCCTAATGCACGTACGCGGGTCTGCTGTCTACCCTGGATTCACAGCGGAGCGCTGGGATCTGTGCTCATTTGCACCGCCGAAATAAAACAAACAGAGGGGAACGAACAATGGGAACCAAAGAAAATGAACAGAAGCCACCAGACCTATAACTTTGGTAACATTTGGTGCTTAAGTGATGCCTTTTGGCAAGCCCAAAGAGGTCCTCACCACGTAGATTCGTCACTGAACACCTGTATCGCAGTGGAGTGGTTGGAGAGCTACTTTCATATGCAGAGGAAAATGTGATAACCTAAATATTGTATAATGAGGTCACTAGTGGCTTTAGCTGCCCATAGGCCCTCCCTCCTCCCAACCAAAGCATTCAGAGTGAAAACAACACTTGGAATTTCATAGGGTCTGCTGTATATACACTGTGGTTATTTCAGCTTCATCCCTTCCCCTAGTCTCATACAAGTTCAGGTATTTAATAGACACTCAATGACTGTTGAAAGAATTAATCAGGGGATCAAGTAACTGTGCCAATTGTTAAGTGGGCAAAAACCTAAAACTTAAAAATTGTGGTATCAGTGGAAAACGCATCAAGTGGTTAGCACATTGATGGTCACCTGACAGGTAATAGATGTTAGCTGTGATTATACAGACACAATTGCCATGAATCATATGTATGTAGATATGTAAGAGGTTTAGGATTCTATGCTAAGTTAGAGGCAATAGTTATCTGGGCCTCCATTAATCTACAAGAACAGGTAGTGATAAGGAGAGTGCACAATGAGCAAGTGCATGTGCATCTGTGGGAAGGCATTCCAATGTGTCTTCTCCAAAGAGAACATTTTAACATTTTGCTTGCTTAATTTTCATTACAAATAAGTATTATCAATTCAGCAAGGATGCGTAAGTATGAAATGTTCTGTGTTGATTTATTCATTTTTGTAGCATCTCTTCTAGGAAGAAAGAGGCCCCAAGATGCTCATTTTATCCAAAGAGATAGGGCACAGGTCCCACCAGAGTAAACCCAGATGAGGATCTGGTGAGTTCAAGTGAAGAGGATGACAGAGGACACCAGGAAAATTCAGTCTCCCTTCAGGGTGTTAGCTCAGTGTCTGGGATCTGGAAACTGCTCCTGGGAGCTGTGTGCTTTGTCCATGTGAGTTAATCTATTTCTTCCATTTGGCATCTGGGAAATGCAATTTTCTCCATGTGATGAACGTGAGTGAATGGCTCGTGCGTAGTGAATGGCCCACCTCCAAACTGTGGGACAAGAGACTATAAAATATGCATTTTAATATCAGAATCCATTATTGCACAATGCTAAGAGAACAAATAAGAATTGGGTATCTTATCTGGGTGCCCTCCATCACACTTCGTCACATGGGGTCCTTCTCCTGTGGGTGCTGCTTCTCTGGCTAAGCTAGGTGTCAGTCAGCAGAAAATAAATGCACAGAACTCAGGAGCTGGGAGGGTCACCATGGGGGAAAATGGGTGAGCATTTCCTTATTGCCTGTGACTGGACATCACAACTGTACCTCGGCAGCTAGGCCAGGAGTGCCAATGTCTGCGGTGGGCCCAGGAGGACAAGGGGAAAGGGGCTGCTGCAGGGAGCAGGAAAGCATCATGCCTGCCAATTCATCTCTTGGATTTTGAGTAAGTGGTAGAAGGAAAGCAATCCAGATTATTAAACTCTGTTCCCCACCTCCATGCCACCCCCTTCTGTTCCAAGGAGGAATTGGTGCCATTGCAGGACCAAGGTATTAACTCTATCCCAGGAGTAAGGGCTGGTTGTGTTTGAGGAATCCACTGAACTTTGGTTTTTAGATGATGGGGCTCCTTACTCTAGCAAGGCTAGAGTAAGCCTATGGGTGTTTCTTCCTCTCATGGGTTGTGCCCCTATGCCCAGCCAGGAAGATCAGACTGTCCTGGAGTATTCCAACAACCTGGGGTCTAAGGTCAAGAAATCAGAGATCACTCCCTCTTCCCTATCACTTCAGGCTACTCCAGAAATGTCTTTCCTCAATCCAAGATGCAGGCAGAGACTTGGGGGAAGAAAGCAACAGCCTCTTTGGGTGGCAGGCTGGTGATTCTAGTCCTGCATGGTCACTAGAATCCTCTAGCAATAGATGACACAGTGACCCACTAACCAACATCTGTCCCTGCTTGTCATGTTCTGTCTTCATCAGTCATTGCTTGGGGCTAGGGGTGTGGCTCAGTGGTAGAGCACCTTGGTGCTTAAAATGTGAGAGTGCCTGGATTGAATCCCCAGGCCCATAAATAAAAATATTGTCCCTGCTGTATCTGAAGTCACGCTCCACTTATGCATAATATCTCATCCCCTCACTTCACTCTATGAGAACGTAATTTTGCAAATGCTCTCCTCTCCCTTTGACCGTCAATTACTCCTTACTACTGGGACATAAGCAGCAGCTTTTAAAAACAAATCCAAAACAAAACAAAAAATATCTTTGACTCCTCTCTTCTCCAACTACTGCCCAACTCTCTTCACCCTTTTACAACAAAACCTAACAAAGCAAAACTGGCCTCCTCTCACTGTCTCTACTTCCTCTCCTCCCACTCTAACCCACTCCAACCACCGATCTGCAAAAATACACTTTTGGGGGTGACTAGTGACCTTCATGCTTTTAAATCTAGTGATCCATTTTCAGGCTTTCTCCTACTTGACCTATCTAGAATTCAATATTCAACATAGTTAATCACTCCTTTCTTCTTTTCACTTGGCTCCCACGACCCTTCTGGTTTATATCCAAACATACAGGTATCCCAGGGAACAATAAGCACTAGTTACTCAAAACAATGTACAAAATTGAAAAGTATTAAAGCCATTTTGACCAAATTCAGGAAGAAGTCAGAGGCATGCTATTACCACTATTATTAACATTGTTTCAGAGGCTAAAATAAAGCAATATGACATGAAAAAGCAACAGTAGATATGAACACTGAAAAGGAAGAAACAAATTTCTTTGCTATAGTTGTGCAACTAGATCTGAGGGTGTTCCTCAGTGGCAGAGCACTGTCCTAACGCAAGATCCTGTGTGGACCAAGAATGAAGACCAGATGCTCCTACCCCATTCTCTGGCAGGGAACAAGATCCAGCAACTGAAGGACACAATGTCAGAGAAAGAGTGTGTGTGAGCGAGCACCAGGAAGGAGTGAGAATTTCTTTTCCTGTCCTGATTCTAACAGCCCACCACCATGGGACATCAAGGTTCATTTTAAAGTGGCTTGTAGATCATTTTACTGTAGTTTCATGCACTCTTCCACTTCAGGGATTGGAGACCCTAGGGTCACTCCCTAGCACTGCAAAAGCAAAACATAAATAAAATGACAATAATAATAATAATTGTTTAGCTAAAAACTTTAAGACTATTCTTTTAAAATAGTATGGGGGGGGCGCTGGAGCGGTGGCTCGGCAGTTACGGTACTTGCCAGGCATGCGCAAGTATGTAGGTTCAAACCCGGTACTTGCCAGGCATGCGCAAGTATGTAGGTTCAAACCCCAGCACCACGTACATAACAAAGTGTCAGAGCAACAAAAGTCACATAAAAAAGTAAATAAAAATTGATTCTGCCTTTCTCTCCCTCTCTCTCACTGTCCCTCTTTCTAAAACAAAAAATAGTATTTGGAGACTGGGGAAGTATCTCAGTGGTAGAGCGCATGCCTAGGATGTGCAAAGCCCTGGGTTTGAACCTCAGATCATAAACAACAACAACAACAAACAAACAAACCAAGATATTGTGGCAATGTGACTGGAAGCAGTAGAAAAAATAAATAAAACCAAAAGCTGGTTCTTAGGAAAGATCAGTAAAGTATATAAACTCCTCAGAAACCTGATTGAAGAAAAGAAAAAGAAATGATAGCAATATTACCAATGCAAAGGGTGATATAAATATGGAATCAATAGATAGTCTAGGGGCTGGAATGGTGGCTCAGCAGTTAGAGCCCATGCTTAGCATGCATGAGGATGCAGATTCGAACCCCAGCACTGCGTACACAACAAACTGTTGGAGCAACTAAAGTCACATGAAAAACTAAATAAAAATTTATTCTCTCTTTCTATCTCTTTCTCTCTCTCTCTCTCTCTCTCTCTGTCTCTCACTGATCTTCTCTTTTAAAAAAATTCTAAAAGGTATCATAGAAAACTGAACATGATTTTAGAATGGCTGTTTGTTGGTCAATGTCTGACTATGTTGCCCAGGCTGGCCTCAAACTCCTAGGCTCAAGTGATCCTCCTGCCTCAGCCTTCGGAGTAGCTGGGATTACAGATGAACACCACCACGCAAGGCTGTTGTTATTTTCTTTACCAGACATGGCCCCTATTTTCATGAAGCTCACAGTCCAGTGGGGGCAATGTCTATCCAATATGCATGTACACAAATGATTGCTTTGCCTTGTATGAAGGGGCCAACTGCAAGACCTAACCTCATTTGGGGGTCAGCTCTGTGAGGAGCTCCAGTGGTGTAATTGGTTAGCATGGTACCTATAAGAAAAGGCTTTGCAAAGGAGTACATATTAAGTTGGGTGTGGAAAACAGAAAAGTGCCTCAAGCAGAGGGAGCAATATGAGGGAGCCTTGGGGAAACAGTGTTGGAAAGTGTCCCACAGGCTAGAGGGCAGGGCAGATGGCAAAGAGCAGCCAGAAAGAGAGGCAAGACATAAACTGTGACTCATGTCAGGATTTTGCCCTTTATCCTGCGTGTTGTGGAAAGCCCTTTCTGCATTTTGAACAGGGAGGAGTTGAGCTCCTCCTGTGGAAACCCCTTCCTCCGCAAGGACTGCAAAGGTTGGAACTGCAGCAAGATAGCATGTTCCAGGAACCCTTGTCACTAGCATTGTTCAGCAACCCAGACACTAGTCCCTTCCTCTTCCTTATGACTCCCCCAAATGCTCAGTGTCTTGTAGGTTTCAAAGGAAATTTTGCTATCCTTTCAATGCAAGTCAGCCCAGATAACAGGTATCTAGTAGTTTGGGGCCCAGTTTACTCTCACCTAATGGCTCTGGGCAGGGCAGATCTCCCAGGCTGCTACTTCCTAGAAGTTTCCTGATGAGCTTATACCATCCCAGCACTCTCTTCTCTCAATCTGTGAGAGATAGGACCCCACCAAAACTCCAACTCAATGTTCCCTACCCTTTAGCCTTGCCTCACTCAGTCCTACATTTTCCAAACCACAAATCATAACTCTTTATTGAATTATGTGAAATCAATGAGAAAGATCATGCCAGTATTCTTGAAACAATGAAACAGAAAATACCAGAGTCCATTGTAACAAGAGTATGTCTTTGTGACATTTTAATATCAGATGTATGCATGTATGCATCATAGGTAACAACATTAAATGATTTTCTAAATTATGGGTCATGATCTAAAAATCTTTCATCAGCCCTGGTTAGAAACTTGAACTTACTGACATCTGACTGTTCTCTCTCCTCTCATTTCCTCTCTCCAGGTCAGTTTTATTCATCTCCTGACCTGTTAAAATACCCTGTTCCTCTCATACAAATAGCCCATTGTTCTTAGAATATATTTGAGTGTTTTCTCTAATCATGGTACTAGCTTGAGTTTTTTCCTCATTGCCTGCAGGCTCATACCTGTAAAATGCCAATGATTTAATGAATAGCCACCTGTGTCTTGTTGGTACCCAGTTGAGCTAACCATTATGCTAACATTGTGCCCACATGAGCTAACATTATGCTAGTGTGTTAGCCTGAGTGGTCCCTGTCAGTCAATGCTTGAGTGTGCTATATACTTGGAACAATATTCTGTATTTACACCCTGATGGCTATAACCCACTGAACAAAGATTACTGGTTGTCTAACTTTTTAAACTTGGTCTGTATTTTAATCAGCATTTTTGTCACTATGACAAAAAGAACTGACAAGAACAATTTTAGAGGAGGAAAAATTTATCGCCATTCATAGTTTCAGAGGTCTCAATCCATAGATGATTGACTCCATTGCTCTGTGCCCAAGGGAGGCAGAGCATCATGGTGGAAGGGTGTGGAGGAGGAAAACAGCTCAGGTCAGGACATGGCAATAAGGAAGGAGAAAAAGAACTCCATTCATCAGGGACAAAATAGAAACCCCAAGACACACCCCCAGTGATCCGCCTCTGCTAGCCACACCATGCATGCCTACAATTACCACCAAGTTAATCCATAACAGTGGATCAAACCACTCTGTAGGTCAGAACTCTCATAATCTAATCATTTCATCTAGAACGTTCTTACATTCTCTCACACATGTCCTTTTGGAGGATACCTCATATCTCAACCATAACAGCCTATGTTCTCTTCCTGTCCTGCCTCTGCTCTCCACCCCAAAGTCAGCATGATTTGGGCCCCAGTTTTTCTAAACATGGCTGTGGATTTAACAAATATGGAAGGCAGCCACTCAATATCTCCGTAAATACTCAATGGATGTGGAATTGGATTACCCTCTCCAACCAACTCTCCAAAAGCCAGATGAGAAATACATGGCTATCATTGCACATGCATGTCATGGTTGGTGGTAGTGGTGGTGTTTACATAAACTAAAACAAGCTAAAAACAACAACAAAAAAAACCCTCAAGGGACATTTAAGAATTGTTTCCTAAGTGCTGAAATAATTTTTGCTTCAAAAGTTGAAAAGAAATTGTTCCTGGCCCTATGGAGACCATCATCTTAACATGATTGTATAGTCAGAAATAAAATGTGGTTTCTTTGACCCCAGCACACAGCCAAGCCAGACTCTCTCTAGGTATCAGAAAGTTACTAGAAATGGCATTTCTTATGATTAATCCAGCTTGTGTGAGTAATTTTCCTGGAAAAAATTGTGACTGAGCAGATTATATACAAACTGTGTTTTTAATAATTTTAATATAAATAACACACACACACACACACACACACACACACACTCTTCAGAAAAAGCATGATGAGTTCCAGTTATTTCATCAGGGCAATCAGTTAGCTATCAAAGATCAGAACACATAGTTTACTCAACTGACTCAAGAATGTAATAATCTCAAATCTTTTAGGAAGTGCCATGACTTTGGGGAAAGAATTTACACAAACCTGAAGCCACATAAAGGTTGACTTGTGTCAGGGCTGGAGCAGTGGCTCAGCGGTTTCGGCGCTTGCCTGGCAAGCACGAGGACCCGGGTTCAAACCCCAGCACCACGTACACAACTAAGTGTTGGAGCAACTAAGGACACGTGAAAAACTAAATAAAGTTGTTTCTCTCTTTCTCTTCCTGTCCCTCTCTCACTGTCCCTCTCTCTTTAAAAATAAATAAATAAATAAATAAAGGTTGACTTGTGGCCAGGAAATGTGTGTACCAAGAAGGAAAGGAAGGATCGAGGATCTGTGAGTTCATTAGGAGTGGAACCTGTGTGCTGGTCTGCTGATCACCATCATCACCTCTTTGTTTTCACCCAGCAGCTCTGGTGTGTCTGTTCCCAGCTGCCTGTCAGTTAGTAGGATTGTGCCTGGATTCTCCAGGAAAGTGTGAATTACCTCAGTGCTTTTCCTAGGAGGCACCCCCTCCCAGGAAATCATTTCACAGAGAATGAAATAACTAATGACCATTTTTCTTTTTGCAACTACAAATGGGACTTGTTTATGAATCGTTAAGACCTGTTCTCCAGTTTGATTTTGTTTTCTGAAAGAAAATCTACTTGTGATTATTATAGTTGTGCCTGATTTATACCATCAATTACAAAAAGTGATATGAGACAACGTATCAAGAAAAGATGCAAAGCTGTTAGGCACTCATGGAAGTTTTGTACATCAGTCTTGGTTTAGCATTATCCTCAGTATCTGATCAAATAAAGACAGCTACCATTCAATTCTGGCAAAGAGAGAGAAAGCTTTTGCCAGGTATTGGCAGCTGTGGCTGATAATGACAGACTTCCACTTAGCTGTTGAAGAGTTGCTTTCCCTGACTCTAAAGGAGCTTGGCTGACAAATGAATGAATAAATAAATAAATAAATAAATAAGAAAAAGAAAAAAGAAAACCACTCTTCCAGTTAGAATCTGTGATGAAGGAAGTTGGTGCCACTTATGAGATTCAGTTGAGAAGCCTCAGGGCTTTGATGATGCTGTCTTGTGTATTCAGAGGAAGTCAGACCAAAGGAAAAAAATGCATACATTGACAGTATGGTATGATGAAGGAGCTCTGGATCAAGAGTCTAAGGGGTGAGCAGCTGTGTAGAGAGACCAGCTGGCTGCTGGAACATGTGAATAGGAAGGTGGGAAACTGCAGGAGTGGGGAAGACAGGAGAGGAAGCAGGGACCCTCTCCACCCATGGATTGCAGGTTCCTGGAGGACAGAGCTGGCCTGGAGAAGGCCCCAGTTCCAGGCTGCAGACCTAGGAGATGCTTGTGAGAAGGAGGCTGCCTTCATGTCAAAAGAAAAAGGAGGTGACAGACTGAGACCACTGAAGGGCACCCACAGCTCGGAGTTTATGCTTGAATTGGAATCAACTTTGTTTTGGGAAGATATGACCATGAGGATGAGGTTCTGGTAAACTGAAGTGAGCGCCATACTTGAAAATAGGTGTTTGCTTGCTAACTAAGTATACTGTGAAAGCTATCAAGGAAGAAGACTGCTAATCCCATTGCTCCTATAGATGCTAATCAACACTGTAACAGCTACAGTGAACATTGTCTGGTATATGCATTGCTGCACTTACTGACTTCTACCCCCTATTCCCTGAGGTAATGTAAAAACCATTGTTCCCCAGTCCAACTAAGCAAAGAGATTAAAAAGCTCCAGTACGATCAACCAAGCCCCCAAAAGAATTATTCAGTGTTGGATCTCAAGCCATGCTCCCTGTATCTGAAAAAGAGGAAAAAGGTAAACAATCCTCCACCTCAATCCCACAACTCCCCATTCTAGGTGTCCATGGTCAGAGTCCTAGATGAAAACCTAGAAAAATGTATCAATAATATAATTAGTAATTCTATCAAATAATTAAAAGAAGATTTAAGGAAAAAGATAAGAGAGCAATTTCAGGAGATGAGAGACCACGTATATAAAGAGCTAGACATTCTGAAAAGAGATATAGCAGAGTTCTTGGAATTGAAAAATACTGTCAACCAAATCAAAAGCTCATTGGAAGACACTAACACCAGAATAAACTCAGTAGAAAAAGGAACCTCAGCTCTCAAAGAATGAACATCAGATAATGAAGACAGGCTGAGCAACATTGAGTTCAAGGAAGACAGACAAGAAAAGAAACTTACTGTGCATGATCAGAACTTCCAGGTAGTATTTGATGAGATGAGAAGAAATAAATGAGAGTAATTGGGATTAAAGAAAACATTGAGCAACAAACAAGGGGCAATGAGAACCTTCTGAGTGAAATTGCCAAGGAGAATTTTCCCCATATCAGAATTGATCCAGAAAATCAAATTCAAGATGCCTATAGGACACCAAACAGACCTAACCAAATGACAAACTCACCAAGACACATCCTTTATAAAATGCATAACAGAGAAATCAAGGAAAGAATCCTAAAATCAGCAAGGGAAAAACACCAAATCACATTCAGAGACAGATCAATTAGGATCACTATGGATTTTTCAGATCAGACAACAAAGGCCAGGAGAGCATGGAACAATATTTTTCAAATTTTGAAAGAAAACAATTTTCAGGCAAAGACAATATACCCTGCAAAACTCTGCTTTAATTGTGAAGGGGAAATTAAATACTTCAATGATAAATTCAAGGTAGCAAGGTACATGAACACAAAGCCTGCACCACAGAAAATTTTCAAGGACATACTTTGCTCAGAGGAACATCAAACAACTTCCAAAACCCTTAAACAGAAGAAAGTCAATAATCACAAAATACACTAGAAGACATCCAAGATGGCGCAAAACAGCAATAGTCACAATGCCAGGGACCCAGATTCCCATATCTATTCTAACTCTGAATGTGAATGGACTCAATGCCACGATCAAAAGACACAGATTGGCTTACTGGATCAAAAAACAAAATCCAACAATATGCTGCCTACAGGAAACATACCTCACAATCAAAAATAGACACAGACTCAAGGTGAAAGTTTGGCAAAATGTCTACCAGGCTTGTGGCCCCAAAAAACAAGCTAGGGTTGCAATCCTTATGTCCGATAAAGTTAATTTTGACCAAAAACTAGTCAGAAAGGAAAACGAAGGTCACTATATCATAGAAAAAGGAACAAATCATCAAGAAGACATAACAGTAGTTAACATTTTTGCCTCCAATTACAACCCTCACAAATATGTGGAAAAAGTACTCAAGGACCTTAAATCCCTCATCGGTCTCAACACAATAATACTGGGGGACTTTAATACACCATTATCAATAATAGACAGATCATCAAAGCAAAAAAATCAACAAAGATATCTCTAATCTAAACAACTCTATAAATCAACTGGACTTACAGACATTTACAGAATACTCCATCCCAAATTGGCTGAATTTACCTTCTTCTCAGCAGCTCACAGATCCTTCTCCCAAATAGACCACATCCTAGTCCACAAAGTTAACCTTCACAAATATAAAAAATTGATATAGTCCCATGTATTCTGTCAGACCACAATGGTATGATCTTAGCAATTAACAGCAAGAAAAACAACAGAAACTACTCAAATACTAGGAAATGGAATAATACTCTCCTTTTTTTTTTTAAGAGACAGGGACAGTGTGAGACACAGAGAGAAAGAAAGAAACAATTTTTAATTTAGTTTTTCATGTGGCTTTCATTGCTCTAAGACTTTGTTACGTATGTGGTGCTGGGGTTTGAACTTGTGTACTCGTGTATGCCAGGCAAATGCCATAACTGCCAAGCCACCACTCCAGCCCCAAATAATACCCTTTTAAACAAAGAATGGATAAAAGAGATAATGAGAGAAGAAATCAAGAAATTCTCGGAAACAAATGAGAATGATGAAACAAAGTATCAAAATCTCTGGAATAGTATGAAAGTATTCATAAGAGGTAAATTTATAGCACTGAGTGCCTTCATCAAAAAACAATAAAGAGTTCAAATAAATAGACTTATGCTCCAACCCAAATCCCTACAAAAAGAGGAACAATTCAATCCCAAACCTAATAGAAGACAGGAAATAACTAAAGTCAGAGCTGAAATCAATGAAATTGAGAACAACAACAACAAAAAAATACAAATTATCAACAAACAAAGAGTTGGTTCTTTGAAAAAATAAATAAGATCAATAGACCTCTTGCCAACCTCACCAAAAGGAAGAATGAAGTGAAGCAAATCAACAAAATCAAAGACAAAAACAGAGATATCACCACTGACTCAACCAAAATTCAGAAGATTATCAGAATTTATTTTGAAAAATTTTACTCAGCCAAGTTTGATAATCTAGAAGAAATGAACAAACAACTTGCCACATATGACATTCCCAAATTAACACCGGAGGACTTTGAAATTCCAAACCAACCAAACTCAGGTAACAAAATTGAAACAGCAATCAAAAGCCTTCAAAAAAAAAAAAAAAA
>PVKS010039145.1:0-17483 GCA_004027875.1 Aplodontia rufa | reverse complement strand
AAACCTTTCACATGCACATAAATGGCAGAAGTTGAACGCAGAGTTTGGATGAGAAAGGACACATTCAGAAAAACCACCTTAACTTGGAAACAAGGTAAAAAGGAAAGTGGTACAGCTGTTCAGTGATGGACACAGCAGGCTCATCCGAGCAGGGGGATGCAGGAAGGTACTGCACTTGACACGCTGTTGATCAGAATGCCCCACATGGAGACGCCACCTGCTAACTTACAGACTTTTGTCTGCTCTATCATCCTCTAGGATCTCTAGGATGTTAACCAGTTTTAAATGCATCAATTCTGTGCTAATATTTATTAGCTTGCTTACATTTATTAGCTTTTTTTTTTTTTTGGTGGTGCTAGGGGATCAGTTCCTAGACTTGGTGCACACAAGGCAAGCACTCTGCCTCTGAGCCACATCCCAGCACCTTTGTTCTTTGAACAAGGTTTAACGTCATACCATTTCCTTCATTAATTAATGAGTTGGATAAAATATTCGACAAGTGCTCATCCTACATTTATACAAGAATCATCACTTTATTTTTTGAAAACCATGCTTTGGTAGGGCACCCACCTGACTCTGAGTATCTGGCTTTGGTGACAATGTGAAAAATAGTGATTTCCCACACAGAGAAGATCTAGTTTGCTGGCAAGGGTGAAACTTTTCTGTTTCTGTGTACTTGAACTAGAGACGCACTTGGCTTACTCACATACTAACATCTACTGAACTTTCTTTTTTTAAAATTTTTTTAAAAGAGAGAAGGACAGTGAGAGAGAGAAACACAGAGAATCAATTTTTATTGGGTTTTCCACATGGGTTTGGTTGCTCTGACACTTAGTTGTGTACATGGGTGCTGGGGTTTGAACCCGTGTCCTCGTGCATGCTGGGCAAGTGTCATTACCATTGAGCCACTGCTCCAGCCCCTCTACGGAACTTTCTAATGGAGAAAACACTTAGGGAGAGAGGCTGCAGCAATATGGAAACACCATCCTCTACGTAAGTACTTGAGCACTCTGAGCAGAGTTCTGCTGGAGACGTCTGCAAGCTCCGAGCAAGTACACAGCCAGCTATAGAGCAGGACACCTGGAAGGGTTTCCCATCCTACAGATGTGCTCCTCAGGCTTCTTACGCTGAGGTGGAGGCCTTCCAGGCAATCTCCTAATCATATTAAATAGCACAATAATTGCTTTCATTCCGCTGATATTTTGGGAGTTGCTCTTATAATTTATAACACCCTGCTGTATCGGTGTAGTAATCAGACCAAGCACAAGGAGACCAGCCTGAGCTTGTGATCAAAAATCATCTTTAGATATTATTTACTATCACAAGGATGAAGACTATTTAAAACCTATCCAAAACCGGGAAATAGGGTCAAAGGGTGGTGGCTTGTCCTTTCAAGGCCACGCAGGGCTGGGAGTCCATCGAGGGTTTATCCAGGGCATGGACTTGACTCATGCCTTGGTTATCTGGGTAGAAGGCCCTGGGGTGAACTCCTCACGCCCTGCAGGAACGTGCACTTCCAACTTTTCCCCCGTCCTAACACTTCATCTTTTCCACTCATTAGATTTCTAAAACCTCTTTACAAAATCTGTTGTGGACTGAGGACTGATGGTGCACCTGGCCGTTAGGAAACATTGTACTATTTCAGTTGAATTTTATTTAGATCCTTCCAAGAATCCATATCTTTTAATTTTCCATTTATTCAGCTAACCACTGACCAGCAATCGATCAACTCTAATAATCACGAGAATAAAGCTTGTCAGTTTTTTTTTTAAGAGAGAGGGACAGTGAGAAAGACAGAATCGATTTAATCTAGTTTTTCATGGGCTTTCGTTGCTCAGATACTTCATTGTGTACGTGGTGCTGGGGTTCGAACCCGCGTACTTGCACATGTGAGGCAAGCGCCGTAACTGCTGAGCCACTGCTCCAGCCTTTGTCAGTTGTTTTAGATTTTCTTTTCCCGTGGAGTGACTGTTTTGATTGCTAGATAAAGTAATGCAAAAGTCATGTGGTGTCTTGATTTTAATTGAATATTTAAGTTTCATACTTTGCATAACAACCAGCCACAGGTATTTATTTAAAAGTCTTTTAAAAATACTAAATGCCTTGGGATACTTCTAGATGTCATAAAGAGGATACATAGTCCCTTGAAGTTACACATTTTAATTTTGAATCTTATTCAGCCTTCTTATTTTTCTTGCAGTGGGGTGATATTTTAAAATTGTTAGGACTTCCACCTGAAGGCGAGCTGAGAAAATGTATTAAAGGAAACTCACTTAAGGGTCTGAGGGTATAGCTCAACGGTACAGGGTCTACTTAGCTGTGCAAGGCCCTGGGTTCCATTCCCAGCACCAAGAGAAAAAGAGTAGGAAGAAGTGCAGCCCAGTGGTGCATGCCTGTAAGCCCAGCTACTCTGGAGGCAGAGGCAGGAGGATGATGGCAAATTTGAGGACAGCCTTGGCAACTTAGTGAGACCCTGTCTCAAAATAAAAAGTAAAGAGAGTTTGGGATGAATCTCAGTTGCAGAGCATCCTGGGTTCCAGCCCCATACCAAAACAAAACAAAACAAGCCAAGCCTAGTTCATTTGCTACATTTTAATGCTTCTGAGAACAGATTGTTATAAGTGATGCTCAGTTAAAGTAAAGGTTTCACTGGCTTGGTGTTACCCACCCATAATCCAGGCTTCTTGGAAGGTGGTGGTAAGGATTGCAAATTCAAGGCAGTCTAGACAATTTAGCAAGAACCTGTCTCAAAAAATAAAACTTATTGAAAGTGCTGGGGTTCGAGCTCAGTGGCAGAGCCTAGCGCGTGGGAGGCTCTGAAGCCCCCACCAGAAAAGGCAAACCCCCCCATTCCAGCTGACAACCAAGAGGGATCTGTGTGCAAATGAAAGGGACGTTTGAGCTGAGACCTACCATTCTTTGGTCACCGTTTACAGTCACTGAGGAGGCCAGAGGCTTCACACAGCCCCTCAGGAGAGGAAGTTTTCTCAGAGTCCATTGGTCTACAATTCCCTTTTTTTTAGAGAGAGAGAGAGAGAGAGAGAGACAGTGAGAGAGAGAAAGAGAGAATCAACTTTACTTAGTTTTTCATGTGGCTTTTGTTGCTCCGACACTTTGTTGTGTGTGTGGTGCTGGGGTTCAAACCACCATCCTCGTGCATGCCAGGCGAGTGCATAACCGCTGAGCCACCGCTCCATCCCTGTCCTTCCTTTTGGCATGTTGGGATCCTGGAGGCAGCTTGGCCTGAACTCCGTGCTGGGAACATAAGATGTTGAAGGATCCTGCATGTTAGGAATCTGAAGGGGAAGAGTTGGTGTTAACAAACGAACACACTCTACAGAGAACACGGGAGGAAGGATCATGAGTGCAGTCTACCGAGGTGCAAGGTCGAGAAAGCGTATTTCTCTACTGAGCTACATCCCCAGCCCTCTTTATTTTTTTATTTTGGGACAGGGTTTGACTAAGTTGTCCATGCTGCCCTTGAACATGCGATCCCCCTGCCTCAGCCTACCAAGTAGCTGGGATTACAGGAGTAATCCCACCTCACGGCTGGCCAGAAAGCCACTGTCAAAAATTTCAAAGGTTGGTTTTTAAAAGATGCACTTCAGCAGACCAATCCTAATTCCCACCACAGTGGAGTGATTATTGCTAGAAGGGCTGGGAGCAAGTACGAGAAATCTTGATTTCAGTGAAAGTTGCCCTTTATATTCTGAATGACACAATTAGCAGAGGATCCTGAAACATTTAGAATTCATTAACTGTAGGTTGGTGCACGCCTTGAGGAAGGATTCTCCAGGGGTTGGCACCCATGAGAACGCGCACAGATTCAGCCTCCGAGCTGCAATTCTCAAGTCCAAAGCGCTCTGAACACCGGGAGCTTTGTGTTAACCCATCATGGGAGGAGTTCCTGGAGGGTGACCTCATCTCAGGACAGGTGGGGTCCTTGGTGAACAGACAGATTAGGGAAGCAGGTTCGGTTCAAGAGGAAGCGCGTTTTATCAAGACAGAGAAGCTTTTGGGGAAAAACGTCAAGGGAGAATGTGGGCCGTCTCCAGGGGAAAAGAAGGCCGCCGGTGTTGTGGGTGTTTAATATGGACACTTGCCAGGGTGGGCTAGGGTGGACGGGACTGCGGAGTACACAGTTGGTGCCAGTCTTCCCTGTCTTGGGATTGCCCTCAAGTTACTTTCTGCCAGCGAGGGCCTGCATCAGGGCTCTGGCTGAGGGCTGGGGGAGGAACGTGGGCTGGGCTGCTCAGCAAGGCTTGTTCTACCTGCCAAGAGCTCCTGGGTGCTTCTCTTTTGTTGAGACTCAATCTTTCTATGTCCCCTCAAACCTACATGAGCCTGAGGCTGGAGCCGTGGCTTGGCGGTTATGGCGCTGCCCCGCATGCGCAAGTACACGGGTTCAAACCCCAGCACCCATGTATACAACTAAGCGTCAGAGCCACAAAAGCCACGTGAAAATAACTCTATAAAAATTGATTCTCTCTCTCTCTCACTGTTCCTCTCTCTTTAAAATAATAATAATAACAAAAACGACATGAGCCTATTTATATATTTTTTTATTTTTAGAGAGAGGGACAGTGAGAATGAGAGAGAGAGAAAGAGTCAATTTTATTCAGTTTTTTCATGTGGCTTTCATTGTTCTGACACTTTGCTGTGAGCGTGGTGCTGGGGTTTGAACCCCAATCCTCGTGCAGTAACCAATGGGCCACCGCTCCACCCTCTATATCTTACTTAGTGTAGGTAATGTGTTTCATTGGTGATATAAGAATGTGACCCGACCCAGGATACAGGCAGTCCCTGTTGAACTGGGGGCAATTTGCTCATGCGTAGTGTCTTCTTGTGGAAGTCCAAGCAATTCTGCCTTCTGATTGCAGCTGCCAAGGGTAGGAAGAATTGCTGAAAAGAATTACACGTTTTCTCTTCGTTATTTTTCTACATAAAGGATTAGTTGCATGCATAAAACTTATGAATGGGGGCTGGAGTGGTGGCTCCTCATGAGAATATGAGTTCAAACCCCAGCACCACGTACATAATGAAGTCTTAGCAAAGAAAGCCACATGAAAAATTAAATAAAACTGACTCTCTCTCTCTCTCACTATCCTCTCTCTCTTAAAAAACAAAAATAAAAGAAACAACTTATGAATGACACTACATTTCCAGGGGTGATTAGTATTTGGTACATTTCCATTTCATAGAATTAAAGGGCTTTGGGACTGGATCAGATCCAAAGCAAGGATCTTGGAAATAAGGAAGCTAAGATGTAGGGATGTGATTGGCCAAAGGGCCCATCCAGTCTGAGAAAGGACCACACCCTAACTATGATGTGGCTTCATGACCCTTAAGTAGCCCTGTCCAACTGCAGAATTGAAAATCTATAGTCTTCAAATGTGGTCCTACATAATCCCTGAGTTAATAAGGAAGAATAAGGATGAGGAGGAGGAGGATGCCCTTGGCCCCAGGTGGCACAGTGCTGAGCCCAGGGATCCTGACCCCTCACAGTGCAGGTTCCACCTGAAGCTTGGCTCCCATGGGACCTTTCCAACCTGACTAGTGCTTGACCCCTTCCATTCCCCCAAAGTGGGCTTTATTTAAAACAATCCACTGAGGTCGCTGGAAAAAATATAAAGAATGATTCCTTTTTCATTTTAAATATAAACAGAAACAGAGCTTCACTTTCTAATCGACTGGTGGTCATGGGCTTCCCCTCCAGGTCACCTGCCCCTCATGGGAAGTGGAGTCCGTGCTCCCAGGAGGCTGTGTCCTGGTGTGTCCCCTTGCTTTCTGCATACTGGTGGGTTCAGTGGCTTATGTGCCAGGGGTAAAGGGGCTTCCATGTAGTGTGTTACTATGACTCCTGTGATCTTCACCAAGGGTTGTAGTGAGCTGGGAAAATGGTCCTGAAACTCTGGTACTGTGCCTGGTATTTCATGGCTGGGCAAGCCCTCTCCAGCAGCAAGGAGCACGTGCCTTTCTGCTTCTGGGAGGTGTCTTTTTCAGCTAGTCAGTTGCAGGAATGAAAACAAGCTGAACAGTAAACTGTATTTGCTGTCAGTCTTCAAATAACTTCCTTCCAGGTAGAGATCTTATGAAATAACGAAGCAATCACAAAGCAAAACGATTTTTGTTACATTAATATACAAAATAAAATGAGAATTATTTAAAAGTATTATTTATTGCATTCTTTTGCAGTGCCTTAGAACAATATTAGTGCAGGAACACATATAATTACATATATGTATATCTGACATATACATGCACACGTGTATCCAGTGCAAATTTAAACATTTTAAATATTTGAAGACTGACTGGCATCTGTCCTGTGCCCTCTGCCGGTTTTCCTGGCTGTGACCCCATCTTGCCTTGAACTGATTCTGAGTCCCTCCCACTGGATTGAACATTTTTAGTTTTAGAGACAGGGTCTTCCTTTGTTGCCAGGCTAATCTCAAACTCCTAGGTTCAGCTGATCCTTCTGTTCCAGCCTCCCAAGAAGCTGCGACAGTAGGCACTTGCCATTGTGTGGGGCTTCAAATATTTCGGTTATCAATGGCACAGTGAAGTCTGGGGAAAATGCACATGCGCCTTGAGAGTTAACCATCTGCTCCATGCACTGGCCTTAGAAGCTTGGGGTCAGAGGGACCTTTTCAAATTCCTACCCTACTGCTTCCCTGCCTTTGATCCTGGACAATTCCTGAACCTCTCGGGGACCTGGGTCTCTTGTCTGAAATGACCATGATGCCAGCTTCGGAGCATCTCTTCCTTTTCAGGCTCAGACAAGGTGGACTTTAGGAACCAGGTGCACACGTCACACCCTCTCCACGCTGCTGCTCCCTAGCAAGTCCCTCCTGGCCTTTTCGTGTGTGCATAAGGTTCGTGTGCACCTACAGGGCGTGAGCTCACGGCGATGGCACTGGCCATCCTTTCTCAGGGCAGCCTCGCTGGAGCATGGCCCAGGTCATGTGGGAAAACAAACCCACAGAGAGGCTGTTACGTGCACCTGGTGGTCATCTAGCTGTTCCGGCTCTGTGAAGAGGGTGTTTCTATATCTCGGGTTTGCTGATGAGCACCCTGGTGCAGATGTTTGGTAACTTGTCTGAGACAGTGGACTGGTATAGACCCGGTCATGGCAGAGCTGTTGGGAACCCGAGCCACAGGAGCTACTGGAGGCTGTGGAAAGGTTCATAGTGCGTACTTCATGACTCCAGGCAGTTCCTGGGATACCTTACGGTCTTCGTGTGTGACCCCATCAACTGTTTTGGTGATCGATCCCACCTACACATCCACTTTATCTTATTCATTTACTTTTCTTTTATTAGTGCATTAGAATTGTGCATAATAGTTGGATTCATTTTGATACAATCATCCATGAATGGAATTTGATCGACTTCATTTCAGTCCTGATTCCCCCAGCCTTTTCCCTCCCCTCCTCTGCTTTCTCTCCTCCACTGGTCATTTATTTATTCATTCGATTACCTCTAATTGGTACTTTACATACAGGTGGAATTCCCTGTGGTGTATTTATATCCGCTCATCATGTAGCTTTGTCAAATTCATTCTGATGTCCTCGCCCTCCCGTCCCTCCCCCTACTCCACTGACCTCCGCTCTGTCTTTGTATTTCTGCCCCCACCTCTTTTCCTCCTGCATTTCTGCAGTTTCTGCACAGCACTCATCCAATGTAGCTTGGGGGGGTGTCATCATTTTTCTCTTTTGCCAGCTGCAGGTAAGCCAGCGAGAACTGCAGATGTAACCGACTTGCTGTGAGAGAGGCTGCTGCTACAGGCTGGGGGAAACACTTCTGACCATCTGCCTGCTTGTATAATGCTTGGGGAATTTTTTTTTTAAAGAGAGAGAGAATCAATTTTATTTAGTTTTTCATGTGGCTTTCGCTGCTCTGACACTTCACTTTGCACGTGCTCCTGGGTTTGAACCTGCATCCTCCCGCATGCCAGCCAAGCACTGTAACCACCGAGCCACCTCTCCAGCCTGGAAATATTTTTAACAGCTCATGGTAAGGTTCCCAAGACTCAGGAGAAGTAGAAGGCTTTACCTGATTCTTCTGTTTTGGTGAATCCCCTGCTCCCAGTTCCTGATTAGAGATTGGTAGTTTTCAGACCGGGGTGCAGCTCAGTGGTAGTGGCCTTGCCGAGCACGGACCTGGGTGCATCCCGGTACCCTGAAAAAAAGAAAGATGAGACTGAGTATTTCCAAGAGCTCACTCCAGTGCTACCGCCCCACCATCAAAGCAAGGGGACAGAGGACCACAACCATCCACTGAAGGCTTAAGTGCCGGACACACTTTATGTCCACGAGACTTAATCTTCACGCAGTGCTATAGGGTTGGCGTTGCTTCCCTGGTTTTACAGCTAGGAGCATTAAGTCCCAGAGAGAATGAGAAACTCACCCAGCTAACAAGCGGCAAGGCAGGAGTTGACTGTGTCCACTTGGCTCGGGCTCCCCACTCACCACTCTGTCTTTCTCCTGCTAAGACGCCCAGCGTCGCCTCACCGAGGGACAGTCCTTGCTTCTTTCTGGATTGAAAACAGGTGACTTCCACTGAACACAGGCAGCCTGTATTGTGCCTGAGGAGCATATGGATTGGGAGTTTGGTCGTCACATTTGAATCTCGATTCAAGTTAGGATTAAACTTGCTTCCTCTGTCTGTAAAATGAAAGTAATAGTGCCAATCTCAGAGCTGCTGTGGGACGACAAAGCCACTCTTGAAAAGCACTGAGTGTTGAGACCACTGGCTCCTTTCCAGCAGCACCATGCATCGTGCCCGAACTGGGGACCCAGCCTAGGTGCTGTCCACAGGTGAAAGATAAAGAAAATGCGGTGCACGCACCAGGGAGTTTCCTTCAGCCCTCGAGATAAATGGAATTGTGTCATCTGAAGGAAAATGCGTGGAACTGCGGAGCATGCTAGTGAAATAAGCCAAACTCAGAAGGTCAAGGGTCGCACGTTTTCTCTCATATGCAGAAGCCAGAGAGGAAAAGGAGAAGAGAGGTGGGAGTGGATTCTATGAGAACCAAGGGGAGTGCTGGAGAGTGGTATTGGCCACCTTATGTTGCTATGTTTTGTATTATGTACATGTGTGAATATGTAACAACCAATCCCACTAGCATGCACAACTACAGTGTACAACAAAAAATATAGGGGAAAAAAAAAAGAACACCAATTCCAGGGACTGGGTGTGGCTCAGTGGGGGAACACTGGCCTAGCAGGCATGAGGCCTAGGGTCCAATCCCCAGCACCACGAACAACCAAAGAGTTCCAACTTACACACGGGCTGAGCTCCAGAAGTGGATTCGTTGCTTGCATTGAGAACATATTTACCCATATAAAGAATGCCATGGGGGCTGGAAGGGGCTGGAGCAGTGGCTCGGTGGTTATGGCACTTGCCTGGCACATGTGAGGACGTGGGTTTGAACCCCAGCACCATGTACACAATGAAGTGTCAGAGCAACGAAAGCCACATGAAAGACTAAATTAAACTGATTCTTTCTTTCTCACCGTTTCTCTCTCTCTCTTCAGAAAAAGAATGCTATGCATTACTCACAACTGGAGGAGGTACTTGAACCCAGAGTTCTATGCACACTCTGCACACGCTCACACTGAGCTACACCCCCAACCCCTCCGCAACTGCTATTATAATGTAGCTAACACAGCATGGGCCTGAGAGGCCCTGCAGGAGGGGGATGCAGAGGTGCAGCGGGCTTCACCCCGACCTTCTCCTTGGGACAGCTTCCAGCTGCCTTAAGCGTCTGCTCTGTAGGTTTCTGCTTCAAAGATTTATTGCTTTTCCTATAGCAGTGTCTCTGACAACGGTCAGTAAACAGGCCTCTTCTCCCCAGTCCCTCGCCCTCGTGTCCTGCACCCTCTGCCATGGGCTCGGGAAATAACCCTCAATTCCTGGTGCCATGTGTGGTATCCCTTGGTCTTCCCAGAACTGTTTACATTTTTAAAGGATGGATCTAGAATTTCAGGTGGTGACACAGAGAGCAATTCCAGGATTGGTTGCACTGGGCCATTCATTCTGGCCTTCCAGAGGGCTCCTTGTCACCTTCCGCTCTCCTAGTCCAGTCCTGCTTTGGCTGCTGAGGGAGGCTGGCCAGCCTCACCTGGAGAACGACTCAGGCTGGTCTCCATTTCTTTTCTTTCTTCTTTCTTTCTTTCTTTTTTTAATAAGAGAGAAGGACAGAGAGAGAGAAAGAGAATCAATTTTATGTAGCTTTTCATGTGGCTTTTGTTGCTCTGACACTTTGTTGTGTACGTGGTGCTGGGATTTGAACCTGCATCCCTGTGCATGCCAGGCAAGTGCCGTAACCACTGAGCCATCGATCCTGCCCACTTTTCCTCCTTTTCTTAAGGCAGTTTTTAAAAACGAGCCCCTGGGATACTCTGGAGAGCTGTAAGACTGGGACCCTGGTGAATGTGGAGCACATGGAGCCTCCGGTGGGGTCTGCCCTCGCTCAGTGACTGAGTGAAGGACTGTCTGCCTCCAGGTGCACAGGAGTGTGTGTCAGCCAGTGCCAGGATGCGTGCTTCTGGTAACTGTGGCTCAGGCCCTTGGACTGTGCAAGCCAAGAACCGGTTTGCATATTCTGACAAGCACAAATAAATTCATGGGGACAGTGAGAGCAAATAACTGAAACTGGGAAGTACGCCAAAGTCCTGGCACTGATGCAGCCAGTCAGAAGATGGGCAGGAGGAGCCTTGTGCTGCGGTGACAGCAGTGCTGACATTTCCATGCCCTGTGTCAGGTACAGAGGGAGAGTGCTGACCCACGCTCACCACGGCCCTTCTAAACTGAAATCAGTCAGGTCCTGTTTACAGAATCAGGGTCCCCTAGGACCTGCCTCCTGCTGGTTCCAGACCGGCCTGCAACTCCTTCCTGAGCCTGTTTCTATGGCCTCCCAGCTGTGCTGCAGAGGCAGCCTCCTGCTCCTTTGACCTCACTGCAGGGCCTCCCCAGGCCAGCCCAGTGAAAAGCGGCCACCTCTTCCTTTTCCTCAGTTTTAGTCCAGCTGCTCCTGAGGTCTCTTATCTCTACCTCCAAGATGTCTTCATTGGTCCTGCTGCCACCATGATTCTCTAGGAACTGTCCTGATAGTTCCCGAGTTTCCTTGCAGCTGATTTCACCCTCCACACTCCTTCCATCCAGCAGCATATAGAAGGCACACAGACAGACAGACATGACACATAGACACACAGACAGACAGACAGACAGACATGGACACATGGACACACAGACATGACACATAAACACACAGACAGACATGACACACAGACACACAGACATGACACAGACACACAGACACACAGACATGACACATAGACACACAGACAGACAGACATGGACACACAGACACACACACATAGTCATACATTCAGACAGACATGGACACATAGATACACAGAGATAGATGTTGGGCTCTGTGCCAAAGGAAAATCGCCATATTGGACGCCATGATACTTCTCTTTCCTCCCCCTTCACATTTCGCACGCTCTGAGCAAGGCGAGCTACGCGCCTGCGCTGGAGTGCTGCTTTCTCTCTCTCTTTGCATCTTCCCGGTTGGTGATAGATGATGCCACCAACATAATAGTCCCTCATTGGCTGAAATAAGCTAGTCTGCCACTTCACTATTGGTCCCTTAGCAGCCTGCTCTCACTATATTTACGGACATGTGGGAGAAATAAAGTGGGAGAGAAGTTTCAAAGCCCCACCTGTGTGTGAGACTGAGTTCTTTTCTCCCCTGGCCGGGAAGAAAGGTCCCACGTTCCGGCCGTTGGCGCTCACCCCCTTTGCCCCCCAGTTCCCATCCCCATCCTGACTCGGCCCCTCGGGGAACGGCCCAGGTTCGGGTCATTCTGCCCGCTCCTCGCTCCAGAACGTTGCGGGGAGTGACAGACACAGACAGACAGACATGACACATAGACACACAGACAGATATGACACATAGACACAGACAGACAGACATGGACACATAGACACAGACACACACAGAGACATACAGAGACACAGATAGATATGCAGACGTGAACACACAGTCATACATACAGACATGGACACACAAACACACACACAGACATACAGAGATAGACAAATAGACAGACAAACAGACATGGACACACAGACACATACAGACAGACACAGACACACACAGAGACATACAGAGACACAGACAGATACGCAGATGTGAACACACAGAGACAGACAGACATGACACATAGACACACAGATAGTCATGGACACAGACACGCACACACAGTCATACATACATAGAGACATGGACACAGAGAGACATTCAGAGATAGACACAGATACATATGCAGACATGAACACACAGACACACACAGAGACATACAGAGATTGACACATAGACACACAGACAGACAGACATGGACACAGACACAAAGAGACAGACATAGACACACAGACATGCAGACATGGATACAATGACACACATAGACACACAGACAGACACATAGAGACAGACACAGACACACAAACAGACATGCAGATATGGACACACAGACATACATAGAGATAGACACAGGAAGACCCCTGTCCAGAGCAGCCCCTGCTCAGGACCAGACAGAGGCGGTTCCCCTCCTGGAGCAGCCCGTGCCTACCTGATGCCCCGTGTGTCTGTCTGGGCCTTCTTGAGTCCCACCAGCAGATGCTCAGGACACCACTGCTATGTAGGATCCCTGTCCGAAGCAGCCGCTGCTCAGGACCAACTGGAGAAGGTTCCCAGGACAACCCAAGTGTAGATCTGCAACCTTGAGCCTGGAACAAAAAGGTGGAGTAAAATGAGGACCCAGGCAGAACTAGCATCTGGATGAAGGTGATTATCAAAGAGTTGGTGGCTCATCTGACCCTTTTGCTTGCAAGGAAAAACCACCTGGAGAACTGCCTACCTTCCCCCCAGGAAATCTCAATTCAGAGATCCATAAGAAGCTCCTCAAAAATAAAGAATCAAACTAGGAGAGGTTCACCTCAAACCCAAAACTCCCCTAAGATGCCATGGACAGGGACCCAGATGAAACCCTTGAAAATATCTTCAATGATCTGATTACCAAAGAGAACAATGAGCTAAAGAAGATATAATGAAGGGACTAAGTGAGAAAACTCAAGAGATGAAAAACTCTATTATCAAAGAAATAGACATACTCAAAAAGGGAGTAACAGAGCTAAAATCTGCAGTCAATGACATGAGAGGAACCATGGAAGAATTTAATAATAGACTAACTACTATAGAAAACAGAACCTCAGCTCTTGAAGAAAGAACTTCTGACAATGAGGACAGGCTGAGCAAGCTAGAGTGCATGATGACAAAAAAAGAATAAAACAACTCACAGAACACGAACAGAATTTTAAAAATGTCTGGGATGAAATAAGAAGAAACAATCTGAGTAACTGGGGTACAGGAAGAAATCGAAAGATAAACAAATGGGATAAGGAATATTCTCAATGAAATAGTTACAGAACAAATTTCCCATATAAAAATAGAGTCAGATATGCTCATCCAGGAAGCTTATAGGACACCTAATAGGCCTAATCAAATGAGAAGCTCGCCAAGATGCATCACATTCAAATCGTACAACAGGGAAATCAAGGAAAGAATATTGAAAGTGGCAAAGGAGAAATGCCGAATCACATTCAGAGGCAAACAAATCAGAATCACAACTGAATTTTCAGTTCAGACTCCGGAAGCAAGAAGATCATGGAAGGAGATCTTTCAATACCTGAATGAACACAACATGCAGCCAAGAACACTATACCCAGCAAAACTCCACTTCAAACTTGAGGGGGAAATAAGAACTTTTCATGATAAGAACAAACTTGCAGCATTTGTGAACAGAAAGCCAGCATTACAAAAAATCTTCAAAGATAAACTCCAGATAGAATAACAAGGTAATATTCCTCAAAACCCACAAGCAGAGGAAATTCAATAAAGGTGCAGGCTATGTAGACAACCAAGACAGCACAGAACTTACTAATAAAACACAATGACAGTGAATCACAACTACAAAAGTAATCTAACGCTGAATGTGAATGGTCTCAATGCACCACTCAAAATACCCAGACTAGCAGATTGGATCAAAACCAAAACCCAACAATATGCTGCTTACAGGAAACCCACCTTCCAGCCAGTGACACCCAGATTAAGGGTGAAAGGATGGAGACAGACACAGACACACAGAGAGACAAAGACACACAGACATCCAGACATTGACACATAGACACATTCATACACACAGACACACAGAGACAGACACATGGACACGACATTCATGAACACATAGACACATTAATAGACACAGAAACACACACACACATAGACACAGCAGACACAAAGATACACACACTCATACATACACAAGATACAGACACACAGACACCCATTCATGCACACAGACATGTAGACAGACATACAGACACACAGACACAGAGATACACAAAGACATTCATGCACACCCACACCCATAAATGCATAGCCCCGTAAATACAAAGACACACACACACAAAGTGCTTCCCTCCTGAAAAACACTTTGGCTTTTTATAGTCTCGAATAAAGTGGAAATGGGAGAGAACAGAGCGTTCGCCCATTGTGATTTCCAATCTCCCCCTCTAATGGCGTCTCAGCCGCTGCACCTCCGTCAGCTCAGCTGGGCCTCCGGGCAGGTCCTGAAGGAAGCCTCTGTCTTTGAAAGTGCTTTTCCTGACTGCTCTGCTTCCTCCGTGGGGCACATCTGGTTCTTCCAGAGTCGAGGACCCCTCTCCTCGGCCCCGAAGAGGTCCTACTGTACCCTGGCACGTGCGTGCCCCTTTCTACACATCCTGAAGGTGTCCTTGCTCAGACCGCAGTCACTTAGCCCACTGACAGCGCCTCGAGAACTTCCTGAAACACGGTCTGGTACAGTACAACTGCATCTTTCACCTCTGTGGGATAAAAATGACAGGAGGCCATTGTTCTGGCCGAGGCTCCTGCACTGGGCCCCAACAGGCTAGACTGACAGAGTTGCCCATACTAGTGCTGCAGGTCACCAAGCTGAGATGAAGCTGCTATCTGACCGTCCCAGGAATCGGGAGGTCACAGACACATTGCCCTGACAGGCTATCCGCAGGCGGTGTGACAGCCAAGTCTCCCCTGCCTTACCCCTTGCCCAAGACAGATACCCTCATGGTAAGTGGTCAGTTATTTTCCTACTGATCTCTCTTCCTGTTTCCACCTTGCAGGGAAAGTAACTCTGAAATCACCAATCCACATTATCTGTCCTTTCTGCTCTCTTCCGCCTTTCTCTGTCTGTGAACCAGCTTCCTCTGCTCAGCCCATTGGAACACTTACTCTGTTTTGTGAGATGAAATGTTGTCCCAGCCTAGAATTGGAAACAAAGTCGATTCAGATTGCTGTGATTCTGTCCTCTGTCACCCTCTGACCAGGTGGATGAACACCGTCTTCCATGACTTCTCTTGGCCCTCACCACCCACCTCTGAGCTGTCATAGGTCCCTTTTCCGTGCCTGGCAGGCAGCCCCTTAGCTGCCCCAAACTCCCTGCTGAGGACCCTGCTCTTCCAGCTCCTTCCTCCTGTCTTGCCTGTCACTGTCTTGTCTATTTATTTCTGAAAGTGATTCAATTCATGCTAATTCTTACTAAGTTATTAGAGGGGATGTCAGATTAATGCATCATCTCTTCCAAGGTAATTGTCCTTGCATAGCAGACTTTGGAAGTTTCATTTCTTTCTTTTTCATTTTTTTTAATTTTTAATTTTGAGACAGGATCTCGCCACATTGCTTAGGGCTTTGACAAGTTGCTGAAGCTGGCTTTGAACTTGTGATCCTCCCGCCTCAGCCTCCTGAGCTGCTGGGATTGGAAGACTCATTTTTTTTTAACTAAATGTGGAGCACGGTGGCCAGGCTACAGGACCAGGCATTTCAGATCTGGGAGCAGGAGATGTCAGGGTGAGTCCCTAAAACACAGTTGTCCTCGAGGAGGTCACAGGTGAGTAGAGTGGCAACTGCCCCAGCCACACAGAGGGAGCATGGTGGGGGGGTGGCTGCGTGGGAGTCAGTGGGGCAGCATGGGCAAGGAGAGGGCCGGAAGCTGTGGAGGCTGCTATGGAGGAAGGACATTTGAGGGGAAGTCAGAGTGTCTGATGTGGTGGGAGGGATGGCTGGTCTACCACAGCAGGTCTCTTGGGGTGACCTATGGAAGGGAGGAGCACAGCAGGTGGCTTTTCTCTGTGTGGCTGTCTTCACAAGGCAGCCCAACAACCTGGACGCTGACATTTAAATTCACTTGTTCAGGGAGAATTCCCTGTGCTGATGGAGACGTGCTTCAGGTCAAGGGCCCGCTGTTCTTTTAGTTTGGAATACTAGAACTTGGGGAATGCTGTGGTTTGGATGTGACTTGTTGTCCAAAGTTTCATGTGCTGGAAACTTGGTCCTTAGTGTGGTGGTGTTGGGGTGGTGGAATCTTTGAGAGGTGGGGTCTAGCTGGGTGTGGTGGCACATGCCTATGATCCCAGCCACTCGGGAGACCGACGCAGGATCACAAGTTTGAAGCTAGCCTGGGCAACTTAGCAAGACTCTGTCTCAAAAAGAAAAAATAAAAAGGGCTGGGGACTTAGCTCAGTGGTGGAGTGCTGCAAAAACAGTACCCCAGTACTGCAAAAACAAATAAAAAATAAATAAAAGTATCCTGAGGGGCTGGAGGGGTGGCTCTGTGGTTACAGCACTTGCCCGACATGCCTGAGTACACAGGTTCAAACCCCAGCACCCACGTACACAACTAAGAGTCAGAGCAATGAAAACCATTTGAAAAACCTCAATAAAATTGATTCTCCCTGTCTTTCTCACTGTCCTTCTCTCTTTAGAAAAAAGAAAAAAACGTATCCTGATCCCTTGATTATTTTCAGAATCACATCTGTGTTAGAAATGAAATTATTGGGGCTAGAGCAGTGGCTCAGCAGTTATGGCACTTGCCCAGCAAGCGTGAGGTTGCGGATTCAAATCCCAGCATCACCGTATACTATGAAGTGTCGGATCAATGAAAGTCACATGAAAAACCAAATAAAATTGATTCTCTCTTTCTCACTATCCTTCTCTCTTAAAAAAAGAAAGAAAAGAAATAAAGAAATAAAATTATTAAAAATTCTGAAGTGCTGTAAGGAAATCAAACACGTGCCCAGAAGTGGGTGAGCAAGACAGCCTTCTCTTCTGCAGAAGGTGCACTCACAGAGGGGATGCGATGAGCAGGCACACCTGGGGGGCAGTCCACCTAGTTATACCTCCAACCTGCCGCTCATACCTCCAACCTGAGGCTCACACCTCCAACCTGATGCTCATACCTCCAACCTGACGCTCACACCTCCAACCTGATGCTCATACCTCAAACCTGAGGCTCACACCTCCAACCTGACGCTCACACCTCCAACCTCCAACCTGACGCTCACACCTCCAACCTCCAACCT
>PVKS010039144.1:0-17466 GCA_004027875.1 Aplodontia rufa | reverse complement strand
TTTCTTTCTTTCTTTCTTTCTTCTTTCTCTCTCTCTCTCTCTCACTATCCTTCTCTCTAAAAAATAAAAATAAAAATTTGTTTACAAAATTAATGATGCTGAACAGGTGGCTCATACTTCATAGCAACTTGGGAGGCTGAGGCAGGAAGGATGCAAGTTCAAGGTCGACCTCAGCAACTTATTGAGATGCTGTCTCCAGAAACAAGGGCTGAAGGACATGGGATTGGAATGGCTCAGTGGCAAAGTGCCCCTGGGTTCCAACCCAAGTACAAATAAAGAAATGGTGACACAAATTCCTTTGGATTTTTTAAATTCCAAATCTAGAGGCCAAGTGAACCTTTCCTCTTAGCCTCCTTTTTCACAATCTATTTTGGAAAAAATGTCTATTAAATGTTTTTCTTCTTTCAGATCAGCTCATGTTGCAGATACTTTCATCACTTTGGAGAAAGGTGGAAATTCAAAGTTCTGTAACTTAAGTAAATTTATTAAATGGTTATTGACAAAATCAACATTTGAAGGACAGGTCTTAAAAGCAACTTTCAATGTTGAAAACACACTTCCCTATAGAAAATTTGAAAAGAAAGTTTATATGATGACTTTGAGTAAGAATGTTCACTGAGTTATCTTTAGTAGAAAAACAAGCACTAAAGCTGTTCTGAGGCCTTGTACAACAGGGCTTTTTAAAATTTTTCTCCTGTTACTTCAAGAGATTGCCAGAGGTCACCTCCATTTCAATGACTTCCCTAAATCTAGAAGTTGAGAAGTTAAGAAAGAAGGAAGGTTACCTTGACATCATCACAGAAAGTCCTCCAAAGTTAGTTTGAATGTGCTGACCTATAAATCTAATGTCTTTCCTAACTTTTAATTTCCAAAGTAAATCTTATTTGATAAAATTAAAGTTTTAATAAAAGTACTCTTTCAAATTCTGATTATCCTATTTTCCAATGTTATAGGTTATCTCTCCTGAAGATGAAGAAAGTAGAGGGAAAATCCAATTTTGTTTGAACCATTTATATGTAATTTTCTTTTCTTCTTTCAACCTGAATTTTTGGTCTGGAGAGGAGTCTCACATAACTTCCTAAGTAAAATATATAGGCTTATAATTGTAAATTACAAATGCTTTCTATTAAAGGGAAATTTTATTCAAGGGTTTTAAAACTATGAATAAAAAGTTATAATATTGCATAAGATGTTATAAAATCAAGATAATTGGATTTTAATACAAAATTAATTTAGTGCTGCTAGGTAAATTAAACTCCTTAGGAAATTGAGTTTTTAATGGGTTTCAGTTTAAAGATGACTATACATTTTATTTCTGTTGCAATAGTTCATTGATACAGAGAAAAATAGTTAACAAATTCATGCAGACATTTGGATTTTGCACAAATGATGCAATTCATAAAGTTTCCTCAAAACCAAATTTACTTTTAAATTAGGTAACTTATTATATAAACTAGTATTTGGGTGAAAGTTATATATATTTTCATAGTTAATTTTTTATAATTTAAATACTTTTTTATAAATAATTTTTTGCAAATTATGCACACTTCAAAAATTTTTCTACATCTTTCTTCCCATATATGTAATAGCACCCATGGAGGTAACAAATGGAAGGTACAATATCAAAGGTTGCCACTTGTTCTTTCTGTTTACATGAGGATTATAAATTATAGCTAAGGTATGAGGTCATTATTTTGTGAGGAAGAGATTTGAGGGACAAGCACAGTAAGCAGCTAAGAAGGATCTAGAAGAGTTAGTGAGTGATGTGATCTACAGAGGTCAACCACACAGAACAGGATGAAGTGATAAACGTACGAGTAAGAATTTTCCTTTGGTTTTTTCCTATTGCCACCCAACTTTCTGAGGTATAAATGTCAGTAAAAGTCAGTTACATGTGTATGTAAATATATATGTATATGTTCTAATTTTTAAAAATATTTTAATATAATTTTCACATTTAAGTTAATAGTAAACTGGGTATACTTTCTGAAAATTCAATTGACTTTAAACAATTTGAAAAAATATAATACCAAGACAATACATGCTAATTGAGATAAAGATTTTTGAATAGATAAAGTGAGCATTTTTCCAATTCACATTAAAATAGATGAAGGTGATATGAAGTGGTGTGTACATATTAATGCTTAATATATTTCCAAATGGGGATATTAATATAATATAAACAAATGTAAAAAATTTTTACTATAATCTTAGTAACAAAAAATAAAATCCATGAGAAATTATTTAATACTTCATGGCAGATTAAGAAAATTTGTTTTAATTCGTAATAAATAGAAGTTATAGTAAAAGATAATTTTAGCAAATTACATATTTTAACTGTAAGTAGAATACACACATTTTAAAAATAGCAAGGCTTCTAAGTTTCTAAGGTAAATTTCAACAAAATGTACCTATCATACTCAAGAATTCAGCAAGATTTTATTCAGAAACACTGAAAGAAGTCTAAATAATCAGTTTAAAAACTATTGCAGGTAATGACATTATTCATTAAAATATATATACCTTATTTGTTTGGTGCTTTTTTATATCCACAATATATTTTTATGTCATATAACATAGTTGTAAAATAAGAATTATATGTAACTGAATATGAACGCTAAAGGAAATATTTAAAAAAAAGCTATGCATTATTTATCCCACTCCTCCGTAGCTGTCCTTGATTCAAAGAGCAAAGTTCTTTGCCAGTGTTGTTCTCTGATGCATCCAAAAATCTTAAAAGATTGCTTACTGCATAACAGACATACTGAAGGTTTTGTTCATAACTTTTAGTACAAGATTCATAATTATTTATGTTGCTCTGTTTTCTTTATCTGTAGGATTTTACAAACTATAATTTATTAATTTATTTACCAATTTTGAGCACTGGGTCACTTTTAATTTTTGATTATTACAAATAATATGATGCTATTGTGAACATCTTTGAACATGAATCCATGAGTAATCAGACAAAAGTTATATGAAGGCCCAGGTGCAGTGGCGCATGCCTATACTCCCAGGGGTAAGGAAAGCTGAGGCAGAAGGATCACAAGTTCAAAGACAGCCTCAGCAATTAGAGAGGCCTTAAGCAATTTAGCAAGGCCCTGTCTCAAAAACAATTAAATAAATTTTTAGAAAACGGTCTGAGGATGAGGCTCAGCAGTTAAGCACCCCTGGAATAAATCCCTGGTATCAATAAATAAAGATATTATATAAAGATGTTCTTATTTGTTGGTTAATTTGTTTGATCATATTTGTTGATCTTAAATATAGGTTGTGTTCTTCTGGTGGATAGGAAAGAATACTTCAAAACAAAAACATGTTAAAAGATCACCAGAAAATAAATGGTTAAAAAAACCCATAAAACATTTGAACAATTTAACAAATATCCTTATTAAAATGAAAATGTTCTGTATTTCCAAATTCTTGAGCAAAAGAAACAGAACCATATGGAAATTGTGAGTAGGAGTAATATGTTTTATTCATTTTTAAAAATTGATTAGCACTGGTCAATTTTGTTCATGCTGAAGCAGCAGATTTCCATACCAAGAAGCTTAAAAGAGTAAATTTGACTTGTAAAACATTTAAGAACAGATGTTACCAGATACTTAGTCACTTAAACAAATTCTCCACTGAATATTTGATATGGATTCATATTTTGCTTACTGTGTTGAATTTTGCATTTTATAATTCAAAAAGCAGAAATAAATTTGATTAATAATATGCTAATATGCAAACATGAATTTAATCAGTCTAATAATTTAATGCATTATATAAAGAAACACTGCAATTATATGTACAATTATGTATTGTTAGGTTCCTTCATTGACGATTTATATAAAAATTATTTAAATAATACATTATTTTGCTTGTTGGGTTTAACAATCTCTAAGGAAACAAATCAATTTATAAAAATTAGAACAGTGGAAAACATAAGGTCAGTAGGAGCTGATTTTGTTGGGATGGCGCCTGATTGAAGAAATAAATCACTCCTTCACAAGCAGAGTTCTAGAGACAATTTCTGGCTTATAAGTTTAATCATCCCATTAGAAAGCTGAATCTTTAACATAGTTTTCCTCAAAATCTGCACATGAGTCAAGAAACCAATATACATAATGGATGATCAGAGTTCTAGTCTGAAAGTAAAGCTAATATCTTTTAACACACACATAATGTATGTATTACTTAAGTATGTATGCATTACTTAAGTAATTTTGGTGACATATTAGTTGATATGTTATTTTCTTCTTATAAATTCTATTGCCATTCAATATTCTTAAGTATCATTTAATCGTTGCTTTAAACTGTATATATATTAACAATAGAAGGTTTAGCAGACACCAATTACATCCTAGATGTTTGAAAGAATAACTCATATCCTTCCTGTGCATTAGCACATACCTGTTCAGTACACTAAAACTCAATCTGCAGTATAGTAGGTTTAAACTATTTTTGATCCCACTTCACAAATAAATTACAAATTTCATATTTTTCTGTCAGAAATAATAATTCATTGTATCCATAAATTAAATAATATGAAATAATACAAATATAGTGAAAATAAAAACAAAAAATTAAAATATTCAGATTTGGGCAATGAATCTTTAGGAAGAAAAATTTTCTAGACTTTGAGATTAGGTGACTCTTTATTGCTATGACTGTAGGAGGAAACTTCATAGGATGCTTCACAGAGACTCTGGTGCTGGTTCTGATTTTAGCAGAGAGAGATTTCTAGTTATAGAAATTATATAACCGAGTGGGAGAAGGCAAACTTTACTGACAGTCAGCAGATCCACAATCCAACATACAGGATTAATAAGCAATCTCCTATTCTCTGAATTAGAACTGTGAATTTTTTTGCTCCAATTTATCAAATATTTTTAATAGGAATATTGACATATGAGTATCACCATATAGGACTGAAAAATATCAAAACTCATCTCATTCATGTATTATTCTACTGAAACTATATTTATTTGCTCTTTTAATTCCCACAAAAATTTAGCCTATTTCAGATGGATTTCATTATTGGAGAAAATCAAACATATTTAATATGAAAATATACTTTTAAGGGTTTATTTAAATTTAACTAAGGCTGCTGCCAGGATTAAATTCCATGACTTCTGGCAATTTAATTTTTGATGAATTTATACAAGATTTTACAGGTAAAGTCTTACCTCGGATATATTATAAGGTTGACCCTCTGGATCCCCATCCTGTTATTCCTGTCTTTGTGGAATACCCTCTACATGATTATTGGTAAAACCTTCAACATTTTCTCACCCATAGAACGTGACAAAGAAAATATGATGTCACTTCCCTAATTGCATTGTATAGCACTCCATCTTGTCAGCAGACTCACTCCAGTGACTCTGCCTCAATGTCTGATGAAGCAAGTGGGCATGTTGGGCATGCACCTGTGACCAAGACTGACACCTTCTATGAAGTGGAAATAGCATACAGCAAGAAGTTGGGACTGTCTGTACTACAACAGTAAGAATAAGTTTTGCCAAAACTGAATGATCATGGAAGTAAATCTCAAAGTGAGAGACTGAATGATCATGGAAGTAAATCTCAAAGTGAGAGTACAGCCCAGCGTGCTCCTGGGTTTTAGCTCTGAGAGATCTTAAATAGACAACCACATAAGACATGCCTGGGCTCCTGAACCACAAAATCCATGAGATAATAAAGGCATGTTGTTCTAAATGGTTAGGTTTGTGGTTGTGTTTTACATCCATATAAAGCAAATACATGTCCCAAAGGAGACATTTTAAAATCTATTCATTGAACCAACATATTTTATGTGCCTGCTCCATGTAAATCAAGAGCCATGGTAGATGGTAATGTATCACTGATGTACAAAATGCAATCTGTAAACTTGAAGGGCTCAAATTAGTGACAGTGAGCATGCACATTAATAATATACAACATGCTATGTTCTATAATAGTGGAGGTGAATTTTATAGGCAAAAGGTATGTGAATAGAGAAGTTGTGTCAATATTTTATATTTACTTACTATACTAAATTTCTTATAATCAGGAGAAAAATTCTCTCATTTTTTTTTAACTTGTAATTGTCTTTCGAAGAAACCAGGTAAGTTTTTCTATGCAATTCTCTATTTAATTTTGCATCATGTTACAAAATTGCTGCTTTCCTTCCTGTATTTCTTACAACCTTCACTAATCTCTAAAACTTTAATCAGAAAATTAGAATTAAGTTCTGTTTATTCTTTTGGTTAAAAAAAACCAGCTTTAGTGGTGTTTTGTGATTTGTATTTTGTTATATATATAATTATGTCTTTTAAAAGATATCTGTTGGGTGTTGAGAGATTCCTGTATTATATAATTTCTCCTTATAATTGCGTCTCTTGATGATTTCTGCTTGAATCACTTATTTCACTGGTCACTATAAAATGATGATTTTCATATTATCAAATTTCTCCAATATTCATTAAATGAATTTTTTTAAAAAAGGAACTTATCAGTTAGATATTTGAATACCTTATGATACATGGTACAAAGAAAGTCTATGATATATATTTTTCCCAGATTTTATAATTAAAAATTAATGCTTGCCTCACATGCCCGAGTACACAGGTTCAAACCCCAGCACCATGTACACAATGAAATGTCAGAGCAATGATGGCTACATGAAAAATTAAATAAAATTGATTCTCTCTCTTTCTCCCCTCTTTCTCCTGTCCCTCTCTCTCTTAAAAAAAAAAAAAACAAGTTAATGCTTCAATGCTAGCACATCAAGCTTCTATAGTGTGTTTTGATTGGGTCATCTTGATTTCTTTTGAAAATGGTATGAAAAACCCATGGTTTTATATTTAATTTAGTTTGAAAATATTTTCAGGTTTTTTAGTTATTAATAAAAGACAGCATTAAAATTGGAGGCACATAGGGTCATTCATATTGATAGCTATCTCTTTTGACATCTTTTGTTGTTTGGGCAGTTGTCTTGTCTTCTGGTAGGAGTTTTTCTAGAATCACTGTTCTTCAGAACCCTGTCTCTTTAATTATCAGAATTCCTCATTCAGGCTCTAGTTGTTGATATAAATTGCTAGCGTCTATTGCTTCTGAGTGGATAGATATAAGTAATACACATTTTTAAAATCTCAATTTTATCTACTTCAATTTTAGTATTTTAGGCAGTTTACTCCTTTGATCTCATCATAGAAAGTTATGTTCACAATCTCTTCAAAAATGTCTCTATTTTTCTTTTCTCTCATTCTTTTTTGTCCATCTTTTCTTCTTATTTTTGGAATCAAACCCAGGGCCTCACATATGCTAGGCAATTGTTCTGCCACAGAGCCACACAGCTCTAGTCCCTAAAATACTCATCTCTTTCTATTGGTAAATATAATTTCAGGAAAATATTATGTAATATATTCTAAATAAAATCACTTTTGTAATTACTGAGAAAGATGAATTTAGTTTAAGAATTTCTCAGTACTATATTTGACTTTGGAACAAATCTCACTATGGATGTACTGTCAAAACAGTCTTAGAGTCAAAATAATTAAAGTCATTTAAAATAATAATTCTTTGCATCATTTTGTTAACAACCTAAAACACAGGATCATTTATTTCATGTTATTTTCAAATTTTAGTATGCGTATTTAAGTTTTTGCCTTTATTCTCATTATATCTTAAACACACAAAATATTTGCAAGTACAGTTATTTAATAAAGTCTAATCAGAAATGCCTCATTTGCACCTTGTCTCTTTCATCTTGATTTTATAAGTCACAGCTCATTCTAATTTTAATATATAAATCCATCAAATCAATTGTTTCTAAGTTTCACATGCCATACTTTTATCTTTTAGGCCATCACGAACAAGAAATCTATTTCAGTTTTAGATATAAATGGTGAAACTTCTTTATTTTAAGTATATTACACTATGTTCTTTGTCCCTGCTTTATTCAGTAACATGGGGTTCTTACAAATATTATTTTTCAAGATCATTAACATACAAAATATCTAGGATAATGACTTTTACTGAATATTTTTATAAAGGAAAATCAATATGAAGTTACAAAATCCATTTAAAATACATCTTTAAAAAGAAAGGTGACAATTCTGTATGGATTTTACCACTGTAAAAAATAGTAGAATTTGAAAGGTTAAGGAGCTAATCAAACTGTGATTTCAGAGTACAAGAAAAAAATGAGGAAATTTGGTGATCATTATTTATTTGGCTGCAGTTGGGAACCTCACAGGATGGAAATTTTTTTAGGGGCACATTACCATTTGTATGTTAGGACTACCAATTATTTTGGAATTATATCATAGAAAGTAATTTTCCTCTTGATAAACCAGAAAAAAAACAATGCTTAAGGGAAAAAATGTGTTACAGCAACAATTCACTAGGGAAAGATTCTTAAAATTTATTTAAAAAAATCTTATAATTAAATGGAAGAATTCTTTTTCTGTGCTATTTGCATATATTTCACAAACGGTAAAGTATTAGATTGAAGCAATTTCACATATATACCTCATGATGTAATACTTACCACATAGTCAGCATTCTATAAATGGCTATAGGTATTATGTCAGACACTTTTTTTTTCCTTTTTGTGGCCATGTACCTCAAGGGGAGGGTCAAATCTGTTGAACTGTTAATTCTTCAGTCAAATGAATTTATTTTTATTTTGCATTTCTATTAAAGAGAGCCAAGGGCAGCAAACAAGCAAACAAAATAAATCAAAAACTGAATTTTCATTCAAACCTGTCTTAAAGATTTCTACTTAATCACAAGGAACATCCTTTTAGAAATCTTAAGCTTGTATGAAATAAAAGAGACACCTGTGTGTGTGTGTGTGTGTGTGTGTGTGTGTTATTCTTGGAAGTAAACTATAATATTCATGAAGGTAGTAATTTCTTATGCATCATTATATTTGTGATCATTCTAGATAACTGATGCTAATAGAAATTTAAAATAAAGTTTGATATAAACAAAACAAGCAAGGCAATCACTAAAGACATGGAGGAAATTTAGTTGCATATTACTATATAAAAAAAACCAATTTTATAATTTTATACCAATTCTGGAAAAGTTAAAACTAGGGAGATGATAAAAGAATCAGTGGTTGTAGAGTGAGGGGTGAGAGAGTTGAAAACCAGAGCTCAGATATTTAGTATTGAAACCATTGAATGTGATACCACAGTGATGAGTGCATGTCATATATGTGGGTAAGCACAGAAAAGGTATTCTAATTTCTGTTCAATTTTTATTTAACCTAAAATGCTCTTAAAAAAATCTATTAATTAAAAATGACAAATTTAGAAAAAGTAGCTTTTAAGTTATCTATACAAATAAGAACATAAAAATCATGATGCAACACTTATTCCATATATAACAAAATGTAATATTTCCTTTATTTTAAATACATTTTATACATCCTATTTACTTCAGATTTGATCTTTACATTGATTTGATTTGCTATGCTTCTATTGGCGAATAATATGCTGTTTATGCATATGTCTACATTCTGCATAAAATGAATCACAGGGCATCTATCTCTTGTCTTTGTTTATGATGGAGACATTACGATGGCTAGTGCTTCATGTATGTGCATGGTATGTAAATATAAAATGTCCCCATTTTTTGCCTATATTATACAGACATATCCCACTGCTGTCCTGGCGCCTGTGGTGGGGCAGAAATCTCCATCTTGGAACAGGAGTGAGGGGATCTTACCTTTTCGATATGAGTGGATGATATCTATCTCCTGGATTCCAAAGTTAATGACTGTATATGAGAATAAGTGTCTTGAATTCTCCCTTCTGCTCCCTGATATTAGGTGGTTGAGAAAAAATGGACACCATCCTGATATGTTTGTATAGTGAAATGTCTAAAGCATAGTTTATGCCTGATCTGTTCATTTAACACTTGGGGTAAACCAAAAATGCCAAGATGCCTAACTATATTCTCCCTATTCCCTTTGATTGGAAGCCACAGCAGCCTTTGTTCTCAGTGGACTACAATTATTTATCACAAAAATCTATGTTTACTGGTCATTATAGAGAAGACATTCAAATTTTTTCTAATCATCTCAAACTAACAGAAACAAAATAAACAATGTTTCTTCAGGGGCAATTATTTGACTCAGAAGGATAAACTACAGTAAACAGTCATACCTGTGGCTAAGGGGAACCTTGCTGAAATAAATGCACTCCTGGAATAAAGAAAATAGTTCCAAAAAGAAGAGGAAATATACTGATTTTTTTTTAATTATCCTGGTTTAAAAGTTCAGGACCAAGTTGTCACTTAATAAAGGTTATGTACTGTCCACATCCTAAAAGCTAACTCAGAAATGTAAGCTATTTTACCCTCATGAGTAAGAAACGTGAGATCATTGTTTAGTTTTGTAAGTTTTGTTATGTTAGTCTGTAGCAAAAGCCTTTTGGATCCATTTCCTGTTTCCAGTATTCTAGTAACCATGTGAACATGAGGACAGTATTGGATTTTTTTTTCACTGAGGATTGAATCACAAGTCCCTCCACCACTAAGCTTTTTTTTTTGAGGCAGGGTCTTGCTAAGTTACTCATGGCCTCACTAAGTTGCTCAGATGGGCTTTGAACTTGATATCCTCCTGCCTCAGCTCTCAAGCCACTGGGATTATAAAGCTCTCACTGTGCCCAGTTGGACTTCGGGTTTTTGTTTGTTTGTTTGCTTGCTTTTAAAGAGAGAAGGACAGTGAGAGAGATAAGGAGAGACAGAGAGAATCAATTTTCATTAAGTTTTTCACTTGGTGTTCATTGCTCTGACACTTAGTTGTGTACGTGGGTGCTGGGGTTTGAACCAGTGTCCCTGTGCATGCTAGGCAAGCATCATAACCTCTGAGCCACCACTCCAGCCCCTGAACTTGTTTTTTTTTTTTTAAATATTCTCAATCATTTCTCCTTTCTGTTAATTATCATGTTAGATGATAACACTTTGGATTATATATTAAAATAGTGTCATCCATAGAAGTCCATATCTATTTCAGTAAGTAAACTTAAGAAAATCATATGAAATTATTTATTTTTAAAATTAAAATTCAAGTTTAAGAAGCTTTTTTCAAATCTTCTAAGCCTCCATTATTTACTCTAAGTAAATACAACTGTGGAGGGGATGGGAACTGTTTTTTCTACAAGAGAGGAGAGTAAACTTTGCCCTTTTCACTCATATTTAATAATGTCATAGGGAAAAGTAGAAATATGTCCATGCCAATGCAGCCTCATAAAATTAGACAAACAGTCTCATAGAGATGCAACTCAATGATCTCTGCTTGTTATTAACTGTCTTGGGGAAAAGGAATCTATGGACATAGTTTTTCATGGTCTTTTAAAGTGTTTTGTGGTCACAGCCTCTTTAAACAAAGGTCTCTCCACTGACTCAGAGTGGAGTGTCTGGTGTCTAATCTTCCCACAGACTATTAATGCCTTGTAGTATGTGTGACTTATGTCTAGCATCTTTTTACATTTTAATGAAAATTATCCATCTCTTTTCAAATTTCATCTCTAAGTTTTGCTTGCAGTCTTCATTGTATTCTTTATTATAAATATTGCAAACTTCTTGAGTAAAATATTAGGAGAAAATATTTTGGGAAGAATACAAAGAGTGAACAAATTTGTGTTTCTCTCTCTCTGATGCATGGGTGTACATCCACGGAGGGATTTAAAACTGACATATGATATACATATATTAGGAAAATTTTCACCATTGCAGGATTTTGTATTGCAAGAATACAAACCTAAACAGAGGCTTTCATCTTCCTATGGTTGTTGCTGCAAGCCTACAATTTCTCCCTCTCTTAATATCTTAATACATTTTTATTTCTTTGTCTTCAAGTACAGAGCTAGTCACGTTTCTTCCCTTATTCACTCCTCCATAAATATACCCTGAAAGATTGGTGTTTTTTTTTTTTTTAAGAAAGAAGGGACAGTGAGAGGAAAGAGAGAGAGAGAGAGAAAAAGAGAGAAAGCAATTTTTATTTAGTTTTTCAGACAGTTTGTTGTGTATGCGGTGCTAAGGTTTGAACTCATGTCCTTGCGCTTGCCAGGCAAGCGCTGTAACAGCCACGCCACCACTCCAGCCCTAAGATTGGCCATTTTTAATCTTCAAATTTGAAGCTTACATTGGATGGATATAAGGGTTATGTGCTGGGGTATATAAACTCAGATCTGTCATTCTGCATGTAAAACTACCTCACATTATCTATTACTTTAATTCTTTTTTGTTTAAAGCAGTAGGCTCATTTTATTGATTTTTGATGAAAATTAAAAACTCAAGTTAGTCACACTTTAATAGTTATTAGTTCACGTAAAGGTGTTATTTCATGAAAATGTTGGTAGTTCAGCTCACAGTTCAATCTAACATGAGTTATTTTCTTGAGACTGTGCTATAGTCAGATGTTTTATGTTTACACAGTGAATATGAAAAAGGTATGTACTCATGAATCAGGAATTAATGCAATTAAATAAATGATATTAATTGATATTGTAGTGTTCAATATTATTTTTTTATCAAGATTACTTTGAAGGGAAACTGACATTTTCCTACTCAGACTTCTTAGGAGCGTAGTACACAATGACTGGCATAGTTGTTTGTTTTCACTGCCTGGATACCTGCTAAGCTGCCAGCAGTATTTGCTGCTGTTTTTGCACTATCATTGGAAAGGTCAACAGAGTGAAAACAAAATCTTATCTCAGTATTAAAAGAAAAATAGATTGGACCTCACATCAGCTCTAAGTGCCCAACTGACAAGGAGAGAGCAGCAGACCTCATGTTAAGAACTGATCTAGGGAGCTTGGCTCTATCTCTTGTTCTGCAGATTGGCTTTGTCCCTGCAGTGTACTTTTCTTTTCGTAGAAGTATCTCCACATAAAAAATAGAAATTTATTTCCGGCTAAACCCATGTCTCCTGCGGTATTGAGTGAATCTCCAGAACATTTTTTTTTTCTATTTGAAACTTCTGACTGCATTGTTCATGCAGCATTTCCTCTAAACACATATTTTCAAGATCATGAGGGCAAGAAAAAAAGAGTTCCAGAAGATCTTGTAATGGCAGTTAATAGCCTTGACCCACTGGGACACACATTACTTGTACTAGTTATCCATTGGTTAGAGTGGACCACGTGATCCTCACTTCAAAGTCATCAGAAATGTAATGAATCTGCATAAACAAACATCCTGGTGAATCAGACGAAAACAAAACAACACAGGAGGTCCTGTGATTCTATTGACACGTTGTTAAGTGTTTCCGAAGTTTACACTGTTTCCAAGAACTTTGCAGGACATTCTGGGTAAGAGACAATCTTGGGTTTCAGTCAAGGCAAGCAGAGATGAACAGATGATATAATGCATGAATAAATGCCATAACAAAATATGAAAAATACTCTAATATTAAAAGTGCATGACAGTGTTTCAGAAGCTATTGAGATGAGGTGTTAAGAAAAGCAGATGGACTTCTTCAGCCACCTTGGGGAAGTTGTGAATTTCACAAGAGATATTTATGTGCAGTAAGACCATTAATGGATTTTAGAGAATTAAGGACATTGAAAACACCTAAAAGAGACATCTACAGAGTAATTTTAAGGAACTCTGGGTGAAAATTTAAAGGACTGCCTTAAAGGCAGTGAAGGACCATAATGCCAACATGTTCACTAAAGCCAAGAAAGGGGAGGACTGGCAGACAATAATTAAACTGGAGCCAAAATAAAGCCTGCTGGTTGCATTGCTGAGCACTGTAGCTTTTGGTGAAATGCCAATTTCAGAGAGATACTAACCAAATTATTTCTTTAGAATTAAATTTGGGGGTTATATTTTCTCTTAGTTAACATCTGCTAAGGATGATTAACATGAATCTGAATGTCAAATCTCTGCTTTGTCATGGATAGAACATTGTTTGGCAAAGTGATTGGAAGCTTTAACTCTCAACGGAGGGTTTCTGCTGAAACAGGAGATGTATGCTACTCTGTCAGGAGACAACAGAAGGGGCTTTGTGTAAGGCCATATAAGCATAAACTGGCAGATACCCTTACTTTCAGAAGCCTGACATGTTCAATCTGAACAAAGCATTCATGGCTGGGCATACAATGAGGACTGCTAGATGGAAAAGGAAGAGATGGCTGGATGATTAGGATGCCATTTCACCAAACAAAATAGCGACTCCATTCACTTTCAATATAATTGTCCTTTTTTTCTTAAATTCATGAAAATGTCTCTTCATTTTCAACAACACGAAATAACAAAGCTTGTATTGTAGTACTATTTTTAATCTTTTTCTAAAAAGGAAAAAAGAATAAGCTAATAATTTCTTAAGTAAAATTGCATCAAAGTCTACTTTGCTATTAAAGTGAATTTTAAAAGGAAAATCTTTAAAAGCAAGATTATAAGAATAATAAACAGTCAGACATCAATTCTATGGAAACTAAGCATTTATATATTTGTAGTGGTACTTGTGTTTACAGTTTTTTATTATATATTATTCATATTTTCATTTATGAATGAAAAGGAGTATTATTTATAAATGAAATGATTAAGTATTCATCCTATTAGTATTGAATGGATAATCTATTTTCTTTTGCTAAAAAATGTTCTTTTTAAATTCATGATGCATTAACATGTGCCACTATGTCTATGTGTAATTTTGAAGTGAACATACTAAAAATTAGATGAATAAGTAATTTTTGCAAAATTTATCCTTCACCTATTATATCTTTGCTTTGGTAGTTTTTAGTAACTTCAAAGTATTGCAGAGGTTGATTATTTTGGAATCAGACAAACCTGTATTATGACCCTGAATCCTGTACTTACTAATTCTTTAAATTCAGTTAAGTTCCTAACTCTGATACATAAAGTGGCAGATTATTTACAAGGATGACAGAGTATTTGATTCATTGCATAGAAGCATTTCAAAAGGTACAGACATATATCAGGCATTCAATAAATCATAGTTGTTTTTCCTATTAGTATCATCTTTGAAATTGCAAAACACACTTTTTCAGATAAGACAGTGAAGAAAGGAAATAGATGAGAAACTTAGAATTAAAATATATTTGTATGATTGTTGATATTTACTGTGCTTCATGTTCCTTTCTCAAGCATTATTAACATGATAGGATAATAATAATTAATTAAGTGTATACTTACATAGTAGATAAAAATAAGAAAGGAAACAAGGCAAACAGAAGCATGGTAGTTGTTTTAGTAAAGAAGATAAAAATGAGAGCTAAGTGCTTGAACAGAAAATTAATAATCAGAAGCAAGGCAATTCTTCAGAATCCCAAGGCATGAAATCTTAGATGTCAGATATTATGAAGCTTCAAATGAATGTAGAGATGGATGAAGTGACACACCTGGAAAAGTTCTTCTGAATGACCTCTCTAATTAAGGGTACTAACCTATTCCTTACAAGTCATGACCTAATATTTTGGAGCATGCATACAGAGACACTAGATTTGGCATGAGTAACGAAATGCGGTGGTTGATGTTCTAAATGAAAATTTTCTCCAGGACATCAAGAAACTTAGCAGTTGGTGGAGGTTGCGGGTGGAGGGAAAGGAGAGAGGAGAGGGACAGTAAAGAGGGATGTTGTACACTTAACACCCATGAGCTCAAATATACCCAGGCAAGCATATAAATCAAGCAATTTCAGTGATTAAAACACAGGTATAACTGTAATGTGGGGGAATTAACACATGTTATAGTCACTTATAACTGTAATGTGGGGAATTACAGAGACGACATGAAATTGAGGAGTGAGTGAAGGTGGGGAGATCCTGGACAAGGACTGGGTTTAAGATATTCTGTCATTATGTATGCATTATGAAAGCAAAGCAGCAAATTCCTTCATTTTGTAAGATGCTGTTGAACCAATTAAAAAAACAACAGAAAGAAACATAGCACTCTTCTCAAATTCTGAGCCTAGAACCCTGGCAGTCACATACCACCACAGGACAGTCAATTTTTTTTCTTTTAAAATACCTGCTATTTCCCATAGAAATATTCAACATTTAGGTGTGTTATAAAGGGAGAAAATTAATATTGGTTTCATTTGTTGTTTAAAAACCAATTACTCTATAGCACACTGGTATTCAAACAGCCTGCCATAGGCTATTAAATACTTTAAGAAACATAATCAGAAGAGCAGATATTGATAAGCTTTCAAGAAATCAACAGAATAAAGACACACTGAAACAATCAAATAAAAATTAAATATAATTAAATATAAAAGTAACAGATAAAAAATGAAGAATATAACTAAACTTCAGCAACAAATAAAAACATTCTTTGTGAGATAATAAATAATATTGAAAATTTGAATCATTAAGGAATGACTAATTAATAATGCAGAGAGGAAAATAAAATCACAATGGTTTAAGAAAATGAAGATGAATGTGTGTATATACATAATTGAGCATTATTGTTGTGGGTAGTGTAAGTGGAGTGGTGATGGTATAGCTTTTGGACAATTCACTCTGGAACAGAGAACTCTCACAACCACTCAACATTCAAGCTGATATAGGTTACAATACTTTATAGCTGCACCTCCATTACTTTTTAGTCTACTGGGTGGAAATAATGAAAGGCTATCCATGAGCAATTAAATACTTGAAAGTAAAGGGAAAATGCTTCCATTCTCACTACAATCCCTTGGACAGAACTGGATATATGGTGCCATACATTATCAAAGAGAATGAGAATGAAGCACTCTTCTATTTGCTAGAAAATTAAGGAAAACTGGATATAGTTAAGCCTTTGAAGGCTTTAACATAGAATTATTTAAAAATGAATATGATGTTACTAACATCCCAAAGATAACAAAAAATTAATACTTTATAATTATGATAGCAGAAAATAAATTCAACTTTGAAAATGGAAAACACAAATGTGGAAGATAACCCTGATTACAAAAAAATAACTGAAGAAATTACCATAAGAAAAGATAAATAGGAAACTGGAAAATTCAGAAAGAGCAGCAAAATATGGAGAACACTAAATTATCAAAGAAGTAATCCACACACTTTTCATCCCTGGATTGTACCATCTCATTCTTATTAAGGAATGATAACTGGGAAGACTTGCATTGAGACATTTCATTGTAACTATATTTGATCATTATAAAGAGAAAAAGGTCATTTTCAAAATAATTGAAATGAAAATGAAATACTACTAGAATTCTCAAGTGCAGCATTGGATTATAGAAGATAATTGGGAAATGTCTTCAAATATCTGAGGAAAGAGAGATGTTAAAATTATTATTATCATCATTCTCCTTTGAAGGGGAAAGGACATTTATTGAAAGAAGAAAAATAAATTTACCCACCTTGCCCCTTTTCTTAGGAAGCTACTACAACTTGAGCAAAGTAGGGAATTCATTTTTTTTCTTTTTTGAAAATAGACATTCATGATGGAGAAAGAAATGAAAATCCTTCAGGTTAAAAAGAAATTGACAGCAAGAGTTTTCCCTAG
>PVKS010039143.1:0-17478 GCA_004027875.1 Aplodontia rufa | reverse complement strand
GTATAAACGTGTTTGCATTGTACCCCTATTGGCTGTTGTAATGGATAAATAGAGTAGCGACTAGTCAGGTAGAGGAAGCAAGCCCTGTCCTGAAAGAAGAAGCAGCCAGAGAGCAGCCAGACAGCCAGCAAGTAGCCCTGTCCTGAAGCAGTCAGAGAAGAAGCAGCATGGAAGCAGCAGCAGCAGCAGCAGCAGCAGCGACGGTGGAGAGATCAGCAGCAGTAGAAGATGCAGGCAGTAAGAGCCTCAGTTGCAGAAACAGGGACTCTGGTATGGCAGTAGAAACAAGGACTCTGAATGTGAATAGTCTTGACTCTAAATGTAATGCCTTAAGGGCCTTGACTCTAAGAGAGGGAAGGCGGGAAGCGCCTGGAGGCCGTTAGCCGTGGTAAAGGGAGAAATAAAGCGTTTGGAGAACTTAAGACCAGTGGGTCTATTTTAACCTCAGTTCACCGCCTGAATGAGAGCATTGTCTGGTTCCTGCCGGCCGGGATCGGGCATTATTGGTCCATATTCTTGCCAGTATTTGGTGTTGTCAGAGTTTTGGATTTTGACCATTCCAGCAGTTATGTAGTGATATATTATTGTTGTTTTAATTTGCATTTCCCTGATGACATATGCTGTGGAGCATAATTTCATATGTGATGAAATTTAAAAGTTTAAATGACTGCTGAATGGTCAAAAAGAGGAACAAAAATCCTTTACTGAATCTTAAAGATTTTCTGACAGAAGTTGATTGCCATACAAACATCACATAGGAAACTGAATCTATCAAAAGGAAGAAAAAAAAATTTTTTTTAATCTAACAGTACCTTCCATGGTTTGAGAAATACCTGAGTGACCAACTTGTCTCCTGACCTGGATACTCCAATGGACTTAAAAAAAAATTATGATCACTTTGATTTGCATCAGCTTCTAATGGATGGATTTGCCTCAGTCCTCTCTATCTCCCCTGACACAATACTGAGCTGCACACACCCACTTCTCTTTGTTATAAAGGCCCAAGTCTACCTTCCTTCAGCAAAGAACAGTCTCTCACTAAACCTGTGTTGGCTGATTTGCAGATCTGTGTACCTGAATAAAGCTTTCTTCTTTTACTTTAACCTCATTTGTGATTTTCTTGGTTTACAAATGCTTATTTGCTATCTGCGGATCTTCTCTGCTATTCAGGGCATCTATTGAATTTTAAAAATCAAGTTGTTCCTTTTGGCTGCGTTTCAAGAATTCTTTGTTTATTTCAAATAACAGTCCTTTATCAGACTTGGTTTTTACAAATATTTTCTCTCAATCAGTGGCTTGTCTTTTTATTCTCTTCATATTGTCTTTTGTGGAGTAGAAGTTCTTTAATTTTAATGAAGTTCAGTTTATCCATTTTTATTAATTCTTTCATGGATTATGTCTTGCATTGTGTTTAAAATATCATCGCCCAACACAAGATCACCTGGATTTTCTCCTGTTATTTATTTTTTTTAAGAGAGAGGGAGGAGAAAAAGAGAGAATCAGTTTTATTTAGTTTTTCATATGGCTTTTGTTGCTCCGAGACTTCATTGTGTACGTGTGCTGGAGTTTGTACTCATGCATGACGGGCAAGCACTGTAACTGCTGAACCACTGCTCCAGCCCCTCTCCTGTTATTTTCTGGCAGTTTTGTTTCTCTACATTTTATGTTTTGGCCTATGCTCCATTTTTTAATTACTTTTTAAAAATAGTGCAAGGTTCAGGTCTAGATTCTTATCTTTTGCCAGGTGAATATCCTGTTGTTTCAGCACTTTTTGGTGAAATGATTATCTTTGCTGCATTGCAATGCCTTTGCTCCTTTGTCAAAGATCAGTTGATGTTTTATTTATGTGGCTCTATTTTTGGATTCTCTATTCGGTTACACTTGCATTTGTCTCTTCTTTTACCTGGACTCCACTGTCTTGATGACTGAAGTTTTGCAGTGGTTCTTGAAGTCAGGTGTTGTCACTCCTCGAAATTTGTTCTTCTTTAAAATTGTTTTGACTTTTCTGAGGCTTTCAACTTTCGATATAAACTTTAGAATATAATCATTGATATCCATAGAATAAGCTATGATTTTAATCAGGATTGCCTTGAATCTGTTGGTTAAGAACTGACAGCTTGACAATATTGAGTCTTCCTATTGATGAACATAAGATATCTCTCCAATTAACAAATTATTCTATTTTTTTTCATCAAGGATTTGTAGTTTTCCTCAGATAGATCTTATGCTTATTTTGTTAGATCTATAAGTAGGTATTTAATTTTGGCAGGTGCCAATATAAGTAGTAGTGGGTTTTTAAAAAAATTTTAATTCCATTTGTTCTTTGTTGGGATACAGGAAAGTGATTGGTTTTGACATTAACTGTGTATTCTTTTTTTTTTTTTTTTAAGAGAGAGGGACAGTGAAAGAGAGAAATAACTTTTTTTCCCACATTTATTAGAAGTATATTGCGATACAGGATACAGATGAGGGGAGGAGAGAAATAACTTTATTTAGTTTTTCACATGGCCTTCATTGCTCCAACACTCAGTTGTGTACATGGTGCTGGGGTTTGAACCTGGGTCCTCGTGCTTGCCAGGCAAGCGCCGAAACCGCTGAGCCACCGCTCCAGCCCTAACTGTATATTCTTAAACCTTGTTGTAATCATTTATTAGTGTCAGGAGGATTTTTTAAAATTCATTTGGAATTTCTACATAGATGATCATGTGATCTGTGAGCAAAGGCAGTTTTATTTCTTCTTTCTCGCTCTGTTTACCTTTTATTTCCTTTTCTTATATTATTTCATTTGCTAAGACTTTCAATCTGATGTTGAAAAAAATGGCGAGAAAAGACATCCTTGCTTTGTATTTTATTTTAACAAGAAAAAATTCTGGAGTCCAATCTCAGAGTGAATCATTTCTGTCCCCTCTTTTTTATCTTTCAAGGTCACACATTCCTGGCTGTGACATGCTTTGGAAATTAGGAAGCCAGGGCTGAGTGTCACCAGACTTGGTATTGTTGTCATGCATACCATTTAATCGACTGCTGTGTATTCTTTCTTCAAGCTAAGTAAACTTGATGCTGGGTGAAGTATATTATCTCTTATGAGTTTAGTGGCTTATCCATTATCCAGACTGCTACTACTGGTTAAGAAAAACAAATGTTTTATCCCCTAAATTATTTTATAAAGTTAATAAAATACTCATGAAAGCAGAATCCTTGAATACATATGAATAGCAAAGACTCAAGAAAAATAAAGACAGTTCTGAGGAAGGATGAGATGGGGAAGAGGGCTTAAAAAACTATATTAATGAAGAAAAAGAATTATTAACAAGAAGATAGATAAACAGACAAATGGAACAAACTAGAAAGCACTAAAGCATACCTTCACATTTGTGGAAATTTAATATATATCAGAGATAGAATTAAAAGGTAGTATGAGAGTCAGACGCAGTGGTGAGTACCTATAGTCCCAGCTGCTAGAAAGGCTGAGGCAGGAGGATCACTTGGGTCATGCATTCTAGGCTAGCCTGGGCAACAGAGCCAAAAAAATTTTTTATGGTGTCAAAGTAAAGAAGATTCTTTTAAAACATTTTTTAAAATCCTTAAAGGAATGAATTGATCACTTTGATTATATTAAAAAGGAAAAATTCTATGCATTAAAAGATATATTGGAGGGCTAGAGTGGTGGCTCAGCAGTTACTGTGCTTGCCTGGCATTCACAAGTACGTGAGTTCAGACCCCAGCACCACGTACACAACGAAGTGTCCCAGGAATGCAAGTCATATGAAAAACTAAATAAAGATTGCTTCTCTCTCTATCTTTCTCACTGTGCCCTGTTTCTTAAAAAAAGTTATATTGGATTATTATCAAGTTTAAAAAGTAATACTATACTTTGACAAATCAATAAGATAATCTCAAACAAACCTCCCCCAAATAGACAATGGGTATGGATAAGCAATTCACAAGAGAAAGAAAACTACATGATCAATAAATGCCTGAAAAATGATCAAATTTATCAGTAATCTCAAAACTACTAATGAAAATTGTGATACAATACCATGTTAGAACCTAGAAATTAGCAAATATCAAACATGACACTACCAGTTATTTTTTCTTTTTTTAAATTTTTATTGAGTTGACTTGTCAAAGAATCTTAAATGCATATGAAGTGACAATATGATATGCATTTGGTCTTAAATCTTAGTTTCCCCCAAAATGCCCACTGCCCTGTCTCTTACTCTTCTATATTACACCCCATAAGAGATCTAAATGTATGTATGTGTGTATGTATGTGTATATATGTATATATGTGTGTGTGTGTGTGTGTGTGTGTGTGTATATATATATATATATATATATATATAGAGAGAGAGAGAGAGAGAGAGAGATAGATATATATTATTGTAAATTTTCCAGAATTAGAAGATGGTATAAGTATCATTTGACTTTTCAGGGGGTGGATGCATAGGCTACATTCTGGATTGTCTCTCTAGATCCCTCCCTATCTTCCCTACCTCTCCCACCCCCCCCACCTCTCTCTTCCTCCATGTCTATAGTTCCCCCCACCTACAAGTCAATAGCTTCCCTAGATTATGTGTTGGTATGCTTTTGGTGGATCTAATATATGAGTTTGATTATTTTCCTCCCAAGAGTGGATTTAGCTCCAGCCACCACAAATGAGGGAAAACATTCGACCCTTGACTCCCTGGGTTTGGCTAACTTTGCTCAGCATGATTTCTTCCATTGCCATCCATATACCTTCACAGGCTGCAATATCATTGTTTCTAATAGCTAAGTAAAACTCCATTGTATAAATATAGCAGAGCTTTTGGATCCATTCATCCAGTGAGGGGCATCTGGGTTGGTTCCATAATTTAGCTACTGGAAATTGAGCTGCTATGAACATATATTTTTGCTGTGTTGCTGTAATGGGCTGATTCTAACCCTTCTGGGAAAATACCCAGAAGAGGGAAAGAAAGTTGGGTCATATGGTGGATTCAACCCTCATTTTTTGAGCAGTCTCCATCCTGCTTTCCAGAGCAGCTGTACCAGTCTTCAATGCCATCAACAGTATGCTAGTATTCCTATCTCCCCACAACCCCTCCAGCATTTGTTATTGTCTGTATTCTTCATCATTGCAGTCTGACTAGAGTGAGGTGAAATCTTAATGTAGTTTTGATTTGCATTTCTGATTACCAGTGATTAAGAACAGTTTCACATGTATTCATTGGCTTGCTCAATTTCCTCTGTTGAGAAGTTTCTGTTTTGCTCACTGGCCCATTTATTGATTGGATTGTTTGTGTTTTTCTTATTTCGTTTTTTGAGTTCTTTGTAAATTTTGGATATTAGTCCCCTGTCAGACGGATCACAGGCCATGATTCTCTCCCATTTTGTAGTTTTCTCTTAATTCTTTTGACCAATTCCTTGGCTGAGCAACAGCTTTTTAATTTGATGGCATCCTACTCATTAATTCTTGACTTTAATTCTTTTGCTTTGGGAGTATTGTTGAGAAAGTAATTGCCAACTCCCACCTGCTGAATTGTTTATCCTAATTTATCTTCTAGCAGTTCTATGGTAGTTGGTTTAATTCCTAATACTTTGATCTATTTAGATTTGATTTTTGTGCAAGGTGAGATATAAAGATCTAGTTTAACTTTCTGCAGGTGCTGTCCAGTTTGTCCAGCACCAATTGTTGATAAGCTGTCTCTCCTCCATGTTGTAGTTTGACCCCCTTTGTCAAAGATGCGATGTTTAAGATTTGTGGGTTTGTCTCAGAGTCTTCTATTCTATTCCATTGGTCTTCATTCCTATTTTGATACCAGTACCATGCTGTTTGTAATACTACAGCTCTGTAGTATAATTTTAGATCTGGTACTGCAAAACCATCTGTTTTTTTTTTTTTTCTTGCTTAGTATTGTTTTGGCTATTCTGGGTTTCTTGATGTTCCAAATGAATTTGAGAATTGTTTTTTCTATATCTGTAAAGAATGACAATGAAATCCTGATGGGGATTGCATTGAATATGTATAGTGCTTTTGGTAGAATGGCCATTTTAATTATATTAATTCTGCCTAACCAAGAGCATGAAACATCTTTCCATCTTCTCAGGTATTCTACAATTTCTGTTTTTAGTGTTTGATATTTTTCCTGGTAGAGGTCTTTTACTTCTCTTGTTAGATTAATTCCCAAGTATTTTATTTTTTTATAGGATCTTGTGAGTGGGACTGATTTCCTGATTTCTTCTTCTACCCTATTTTTGTTAATATATAGGAAAGCTAGTAATTTATGGGTGTTGATCTTGTAGCCTGCTACTTTGCTAAATCTGTTTAAAAGCTCAAGCAGCTTTCTGGTGGAGTTTTTTGGATCTTACAGATATAGGAACATGTCACCAGCAAAAAGTGATCGTTCGACTTCCTTCTTATTCTTATCCCTTTGATTTCCTTCTCTTGCCTAATTGCTACAGTCAGGTTCTCGAGAACTATATTGAATAAAAGTGTCTTATTCCTGAGTTTAGTGGAAATACTTTTAACTTTTCTCCATTTAGTATTATACTAGCTGAGGGTTTGGCATGATTGTCCTTCACAAAGTTAAGATAAGTTCCTTTGATCCCAATTTTCTCTAGAGTTTTCATCATAAATATATGCTGGATTTTATTGAAGGCCTTTTCTGCATCTATTGAGATGATCATATGGTTTTTGTCCTTAAGTCTGTTTAAGTGACGAATCACATTTATTGATTTGCATATGTTGAACCAGCCTTACACACCTGGAATAAAGCCCACTTGATCTTGATGAAATATCTTCTTGAAGTGTTTTTGAATGTGGTTTGTGTGAACTTTATTAAGGATTTTTGCATCAATGTTCATCAGAGATATTGGTCTGTAGTTTTCTTTCTTTTTTTTAATGTGTCTTTGTTGGGCTTTGGTATCAAAGTTATGGTTGCTTCATAAATGAGAGTTCAACAGAGAGTTCCCTCTTTTGAATTTCTTGGAATAGCTTGGTAAGAAGAGGTGTTTGCTTTTTTTCAAATGTTTGCTAAAACTCAGTGTGGAATCCATCAAGTCCTAGGCTTTTCTTCTTTGGAAGACTTTTAATTGCTGTATCAATTTTGGTGCATGTTATTGGACTGTTTAGGATTTCAATTTCACCCTGTGTCAATTTGAGGAAGTTGTTTATGTCTAGGAATTTGTCCATGTCTTCCAGATTATCTGATTTAGAGGAGTATAGTTTTTCAAAATATCTTCTGATAATCTGTTTGATTTCAGTGTGGTCAGTGGTGATCACCCCCCTTTGATTGGTGTTTTTTTTTTCTTTGATTCTCTCCTTCTTTTAGTTAAATTAGCTAGGGATCTGTCAGATGTATTTGTTTTTTTGAAGAACCAGCTCTTTGCTTCATCAATTTTTTTTATTCTTTTTTTTGTTGTTGTTGTTCTCAACTTCATTGATTTCAGCTTTGATCTTGATTATTTCCTGTCTTCTGTTGGCTTTGGGATTAGACTGTTCTTTTTGTAGAGATTTGAGGTGGAGCATAAGCTTATCTGTTTGGGATCTCTCCTGATTTTTAATGTAGCTACTCAGTGCTATAAATTTTCCCTTTAAGAATGCTTTCATGCTGTCTCAGAGGTTTCAATATGTTGAGTCTGCATTTTCATTCTCTTCCAAGAGTTCCTTAATTTCTGTTCTGATGTATTCTTGGATCCATTCTTCATTTAATAAGGTGTTATCCAATCTCAACGTATATGTGTGTTTTCTGCTACGGTTTTTGCTGTTAATTTCTAGGGTCATGGTGTCATTGTCTGATAGGATCTCATGAATAATATTTATTTTTTAATATTTGCTGAGAGTTCCTTCATGAACTAGAATATGATCTGTTTTGGAGAAGGAACCATGTGCTGCTAAGAAGAAGGCATACTCTGCCAATTTGGGGTGGAATATTCCATAGATGTCTGTTAAGTCTGTTTGATTTATGGTGTTGTTTAGACTGGAGATCTCTTTTTTTTTTTTTTTTTTTTTTTGCTTTGATGATCTGTCTATTGGTGATAGAAGAGTATTAAAGTCTCCCAAGTCTCCCAGTACTATCATGTTGAGGTCAATAAGTGATTTTATGTCATGGAGTAATTTTTCCACATAGTTGGGGGCGTTGGTGTTTGGAGAGTATATATTTACTATGGTTATATCTTCCTGTTGTATTATTCCCTCTACAAGGATATAGTGGCCTTCTTTATCTCTTCTGATTAATTTATGTTTGAAGTCCACTTTGTCAGATATAGAATTAGAACTCCAGCTTGCTTTCTTGGGCTATGTGCCTTCTAAATTTTTTCCATCCTTTCATCCTATCCTCAGTCTGTGGATGTCATTGGCTGTAAGGTGGGTTTCCTGTAAGCAGCATATTGTTGGATTTTGTTTTTTGATTCAATCTGCTAGTCTGTGTCTTTTGATTAGTGTATTGAGATCATTCACATTTAGTTTTAGAATTGTTATGTGGTTGTAGTTCCTAGTCATTGTGTTTTATTAGTAAGTTCTATGCTGCCTTGGTTGTCCTTTAATAGCATGTACCTTTATTGAATTTCCTTTGTGGGTGTTGAGGAGTGTTTGCTTATTATTCCATCTGGAGTTTGTCTCTGAGGATTCTTTGTAATGCTGGTTTTCTGTTTACAAATGCTGCAAGTTTGATCTTATCATGAGAAGTTCTTATTTCCCTCTCAAATTTGTAGATGAGTTTTGATGAGTACAATATTCTTGGCTTCAGTTGTGTTCATTCAGATGTTGAAATATCCTTCCATGATCTTGCTTCCAGAGCCTGAGCTGAAAAATCGGATGCGAGTGTTATTGATTTGTTTCTGAATGTGACTTGGTGTTTCTCCTTTGCAACAGAGAAATAAAGGAAAGAATATTAAAATCTGCAAATTTTGAATACGATGTGACTTGGTGAGCTTCTCAATTGATTAGGCCTTTTGGGAGTCCTATAAGCTTCCTGGATGAATATATCTGACTCTATATGGGCAAACTTTTCTTTAGCAATTTCCTTGAGAATGTTCCTTATCCCATTTGTTTGCATTTTAATTTCTTCCTTTATCCCAATTACTCTTATATTGTTTCTTCTCATTTCATCCCAGACATTTTTAAAATTCTGTTCGTGTTCTGTGAGGTTTCTTTTTTCTTTTTGTCATCTGTGCACTCAAGCTTGCTTAGCCTGTCGTCATTGTCAGAAGTTCTTTCTTCAAGAGTTGAGGTTCTGTTTTCTATAGAAGCTAGTCTATTATTAAATTCTTCCATGGTTCCTCTCATGTCATTGAGTGCAGGTTTTAGCTCTGTTACTTCCTTTTTGAGTATGTCTATTTCTTTGACAATAGAGCTTTTCATCTCTTGAGTTTTCTCACTTAGTCCCTTCATTATATCTTATTTTAGTTCATTGTTCCTTTTAGTAATCATATCATTGATGATTATTTCAAGGGTTTCTTCTTGGTTCCTATCCATGGCATCATTTTTAGGGGAGATGTGGGTTTGAAGTGACCCTTTCCTAGTCTGACTCTTCATTTTTGAAAAGCTTTTTCTGGATCTCTGAATTGAGATTTCCTGTGGGGAAGTTATGCAGTTCTCCGGGTGGTTTTTCCTTGTAAGTCAAAGGGTCAGATCAGCCACCACATCTTTGATGATCACTTTCCTGATGCTGCTTCTGCCTGGGTCCTTGTTGTGTTCCACCTTTTGGATCCAGGCTCAAGATTGCAGATCTGAACCTGGGTTGTCCTGAGCGACTGCCAGACCAGGACCAGAAGAGGCCTGGGCCTTGTGCTGGTCCAGGCAGGCATGCTCCTCTGGTCAGTCCTGGGCATGTGCTGGGGCCTGGACCAGAAGAAGCCTGGGCTGGTCCTTCAGCTGGGCAGGGACTGCTCCAGATAGGGGACCTACCTGGGGTGTATTCTCAGTGCCTGCTGGCCGTGACCAAAATCAGCTCAGAGTGGCACATGGGGCACAGGTAGCTGGGGGGCTCCTCTGGACAGTGGTCCCACTGATCATGTGTTGAGCATCAGTCAGCCAGGGCCAAAAGAGATCCATAACAGCATGTGGGGCTTTGGGTAGGCAGGACTGCTCTGGGCAGAGAAGATCCTCCTGTAGGACCTGGGTGAGTAGCTCTGGACAGGGGTCAGCCTGGTGGTGTCTGAGCATGTGCCTGTGGGTACCAAAAGAGGTCTGGACAGGCAAGGCACATGGGGTGTTGGGTAGGCGAGGGTGACAAAACCAAATTTTGAACAAAGAGAATCTACAAAAACTGATGGTGGGAGTATCAATTATTCTGTTGTCTTTGGAAGGGCAAGTGGCAATACTTAATCAATTCAAGGTGCCTTTACCTTGTAGGTGACCCAGAGGGTCCATTCCTTGGTATAGTTACAAAAGTAATGGTTCTTAAATTATAACCCCTAGACTGGCACTATCAGTGTCACCTGGAAACTTGTTAGAAATGCAAATTGTAGATCCTTACCTGACTACAGATTTAGAAAATTGGGAGGGGGTCCACCAATCTGCTTTTATTATTATTATTATTTGTGTGTAATACTGGAACTTGAACCCAGAGGAAGCCTACCACTGAGTTACAGCCCCAGCCCCAGCCCCAACCCCAGCCCCAGCCCCAGTTCCAGCCCAAGTCCCAGCCCTTTTATATTTTATTTTGAGATAGGGTCTTGTTAAGCTTCCCAGGCTGATGTGGAATTTGCAATTCTGCAAGTGGTGGATTCCAGGCATCCACCACTGCTCCTGCCTACCAATCTGTCTTTTTTTTCTTTTTTAAAGAGAGATAGGGAGAGAGAGAGAGAGAGAAAGAGAGAGAGAGAGAGAAAGGGAGAGAGAAATACAACTTTTATTTAGTTTTTTATGTGGCTTTTGTTGCTCTGACACTTAGTTGTGTATGTGGTACTGGGTTTTGAACCCAAGTACTTGCATGCTGGGCAAGTAATGTAACTGCCGAGCCACCACTCCAGTCCCTCCAATATGCTTTTAATAAGCCCTCGAGGTGATTCTGATACACCCTAAACGTTTGAGATCTACCACCTACAGAAAACTTACATGTGCCCATGAAGAGACATTATGAGAATGTTTGTTGCAGAATTGCTTTCAACAGCATGTAAATTAGAAATACCCTACGTATTCATTAAGAGTTAAGATAGGGGATAGAGCAGTCGCTCGACAGTTACAGTGCTTACCCAGCATGCACAAGTACACAGGTTCAAATCCCAGTACCCATGTACACAACTAAGTGTCAGAGCAATGAAAGCCATGTGAAAAACTCAATTAAAATTGATTCTGTCTCTTGCTCTCTCACTGTCCTTCTCTCTCTGAAAAAAAAGTTAAGATAGACAAATAAATTCAGTTTTAGTCTTATAATAGAATCCTATAGCAAAATTAAAATGGATGAAGTAGAATTTATAAGTGCAAGCATGGAGAAATCTGTAAAATATGCAAAACTAATAATAATGAGCATAAAAAGCTACCTATTGAAGATCCCCTTTAAGTAAAGTTTTAAAAACGGTCTATTTAGTTTATGAGCATTTACTTTTGTTATAAAAGTATGCATATGAATAATAGCATCTAAATCAGAATAGTCCTCTTTATGGGAGGAAAGGAATAGGGGAGAGTACACAGGAGACTTAATTTCTGTTTATAAACATTCATAAACTTTGTGGTGAGTACTCAGGTGGTTTTTATATTATTGTATGATCTTTGTATGCCTAAAGTATTCTATTGAAGAGAGAATAATTTTACATATACAATGGATCCTATGGGGCCATATGATGGGGACTAAGAGGAACAATCCATGCCCATCCTAAGGGGACAGCATCTGTTCATCCCCAGCCAATCCTTATCATGCACAGTGCTCACCCACTTGCAGCGCTTCCAATTTTTCAAGTGTGTTAAAAAATTAGAGTTGTTCCTTATAACATTATACCCTAATGTTTGAATAATTGTTTAACTAAGGAGAACCATTATGCAGATTTAACAAAGTGAGATTAAAGCTAGCTTTAGTTAGTGGGTAACCAGTTTGCTTCCTCTTTTATAGATAAGTAAATTCTAAAGCATTAAAGATTTAGAATAATTCCAATTTCAGATTTTTCTTGTTCTATACATACATTGGGCTTAATGGATTGCATCATTGCTTTAGTATTTCAATTATGACAATGACCAGTGTTCTGCAGATGTGTGCAGGCACTTCAACATTTCAATAATACCAGGCATTAAATTCAAAGGGAAGAGTGGTGGGAGATCCCCAAGGGATGGATGGTGTTTTCTTGTATTACTTTATCTGACTGTTCAAAGAGTGCTCACTAGGCCCTTTATATGGCATTAAAGAACATATAATCATTTAATGTCAAACCCTGGGTTCCATATATCTCTGGATATATTTTACTTTACATAAGGCTCTAGTTTTTCCTGATAGAATGAGACACGTCTCAGCTATCACAGGCAGCCAACTCAGTTCCAGATTCATTGGTGTTTGTTTAATTAATAAATGAGTTAACAAAACTGGGAGCAGTGGCATGTACTGTAGTCCCAGCTACTCAGGAGGCCCAGGCAGGAGGATCATTTGAGTTCAGGAGTTTGAGGCCATATAGTGAAACCCTGTCTCAGAAACAAACAAACAAAAACAAATAAAAGAACTAGAAATTGAGTAAGATAATATATAAAATAAAGAGCTTAATTTAAACTATACTGTTTGTTGCAACCTTTGTATTTCACGTTTCGTGATGCATGTTGTTATGAAAATGTTTTTGTACCACCAAATTGACAATTACAAAGTGCGTTTTATAATAAAACCAGAAGATGGCAATAGAGTAGCATAAATCTCAACACGAGAGGCACTCTGTAGTTTTCAATACATTTCTATAAACCAGTTCTCCAACCTTTTGTCTCCCAATTCCTGCAAACAGCTTATTATATAAGTGGACTGAACACATACTTTCCTTAAAAAAAATAAAGGTGGACAACAAAATCCCATGTAGTGTAAGCATTCTCTTGCTCTTTAGTGTTTGCTGAAGAATATTCAGGAGCATTTCTCAGCTAGACAAGTTCTTATTTTAAGAGTTTGTGAGAACACAGAACAGTTAAGAATGTCCAGAGGCATTAACACACTTCAAAATAATCAAGAAACTGGCATGTGATTGTTTTTAGCTGTAATTGCTCATATGTAATAAAGCACAATGGTTAAGTACTCGGGCTTGCTGAAAGATTTGGGTTCAATTTAATTTTACCACTTATAGGCTCTGTGATCATGGGCGAGTTTTTCTTTCTGACACTTAATTTTCTCTTCTGTAAAATAAGAGTAATAATAATAATAATAGCTGCTATCTTGTGCTGATATTGTAAGGATTAGATGAAATGATACATTTAACTCCAACTGACATGTAATAGAAGCTAAAAAATGTTAGCCATTATGCTTGCTGTTAAATTTAGACAAAAGAAACTTGCTTTGTATCAGTTTCGGGATGGTGTCAGAATATTTTTATTACTTGTTAAGTATTTAATTGCAACAAAGTAAAAGAAAAGATTTCATTTGTAGGTTGCAAGTTTCTATTTTTCCAAGTACATTAGTAGCTACTGCTTCTATATCAGAGCTATAGAATACAGCTGTTTTATTTAGTTTCCTTTTCTTTGCCACAGATAAATTATCCTTGACATTCTGCATTTAACCTCCTTTAACCAATTTTATCAAATAGGTACAGGCCTATTTCTACTCATTGATGATATAATTAGAGATTTGTAGACCAAGACTATGTGAAACAATCTTATTTGAGAAGGTAATAAAAGTAAAAACATCAATAAATCAATATCTTTCCCTTGCTTGACCTGAGATACAGGTACTCACTAGGAACCTGTTCGTTACACATATGAAGTGCTTTATCTTAATTTGCATAAAATAAAAAAGTGCATTCAAATCAGCCGAGGGGTTCTGATCTCTAATTTGAGAAAGAAACACCACTACGGATAACTTACCTTTACAGAAGTCTATGAGCTGATAGAGAAAAAATAGCACCATAAGGACAATTTCTTTCATACCTGTTAAAGAAGAGATGACAATCAGTGAGCCGGGGCAGCAGAAATACCACATTCACTTTCTTTACAGGAATGGTGTTAACTAGTCTGCTGTCATTTTTTCTCTCTTTGGAATCTAGACAGTACCATTAATTGAAGCTAAATACTTTTCTTTTAAGTATTGAAGTTCTACAAAGCTAACGACGTTCATATCTGGCTGCACATTATCAATACCTGAGGGTTTTAGAAATGTCAAAGCCAGGGTCTCATTTTAGATCTCTTAAATCACAATTTCTGGGGAGAAGGAATGTAAATCATTATTTTAAAATGTTTCCTAAGTGAATCTAGTATGAACCCAGGGTCATATACCACTGAGCTAACTATTCGGAGGTTAGTTCTTCTAGTTTGGTCTTGGATAATATTGTTATTAACTTTCTGTCCCATTTTCTCTAGTAAATGCTTTATATTCTCCTCAGGGTTCCCTCTGCCTCCTCCCAGCAGGTCTACCTCCTACTGCACCAAATGCTGTTCATCTGAGGGGATTTCCTCCACTTCCCGCCTCTGTATTCCTTACTACTGAGCTGCTACTTTGCATCTCCCGTTCTCTGTTGGCCTCAAAGCATGAAGTATCTTCCTTCCACCCAAGGATTTCTCCTCCACCTCCAACACTTCTCCTTCCTTCAGGAGTGTGCTTCTTCAGTTATCCTCTCTCATCTTAAACTATCAATGCAGGCTCAGCAAGCTTTGGAGCATCTGCTGTGTGCCACATGGTAGGTCTACAAAGGGGAATGCAATAGTCAAAGAGTCCTGTTGAGAAAGAAATATAGAGACCCAATTATACGTCTGTGTGATTTGAGCAATGAAGGTGGTTGGCAATTTTTTCTGTACCTCTTCTTCCTATGCTCAATTTTGCGTAATCAAAATGGCAATCACGTTCCCTTGATTTTCAAATTAATTGTCTTCTTTATTTTCTGTCTTTTCATTCATTGCCAAGTTTCATGAAAGAGAAACTTATATTTCATGCCTTGAGTTCCCCACACATTTCTAAACATTCTTGCATTCTAGCATGTTTGTACTCCAATGTTTTTTAGTTTACATTCTTTGACAATCTCATCAAATTATCACTTCCATCTAGAAAAAAATAATAAATGTTTCAAGACTGATAAACATTAGCAACTTGAGAGTAGGAATGGTACCTTATTATCATCTAAAAAAATCTCATGCTAAGTATATTTTATTTTTGCTAACTATATTTTAAAATATCCAATAAGTTAGATTGGTTTATCTTGACAATACCCAAGTTTCAGTTCTGTATTTCTCATTGTCTGTTGGTTATCACTATGTGCTGTCGAAAATCCAATTTGTTCCAGAAAATTATTCTTCTGAATTAGATCATTCATCTCTTTTGTGCAAACAAATATTGAAATGGCCAGCAGCCAGCAGGCACCATGCTAGCCACCAGGAATACACTGGTGAACAAAGATGATGGGGTTTCTTTTCTCATGAACACAGTCCAATGGGGAGTTCCTGATTTCCTGTGACACTGCTGCCACTGTTTATATATCTACACCCAAAGGACTGAAATAACAACTGCCTTCCCATTCATTCAAGTCCTTAGTTTTTTATTTTCCAAATAGCTCTACTACACAACTTCATTATGATATTCTCCCAATTGCTTTTTGATTTCTTATTTTTCTAAAAGTGTTCGTAAAGTCTCTCTGAGCATTTTACTTTTCTGTTCAAATACTTCCAGTAGTTTCCATTTTACTTCTCTGCTCATCTGGGATGTAAATATTCTGACCTGATTTGTGTTTAGAAAGAATACTTTGGCTGGGGTGTGTAGGACAGATGATTAAAGAGATGAGGATAAGAGCAGGAAGTCAAATACAGTGGCTATTGCTATAATCCTGTTAAGTTTTAGTAGCTTGGGATCCAGGCTGCTGGCAGAAGACTGGAGTGAGGAATGATCAGGAGTTGAAACTCACGTTAACAGAATTCATTAGTAGATTAGATGTGGGGAATAAAAAAAAGTGATGAATCAAGAGGGGGTGAAACTATGCAAGGAGGAAATTTTGAAGGGACAAATGAGATTTTTTGTTTCTGGATATGTTATACTGCAAATGACTATGAGACATTCGAATTAAATGGTTTGACCAAGTATTTTGTTATATGTGGTCAGGACGAGAATTAGGCAGGGGAACTAATTTGAGAGTTGTTAATCCATAGATGTTAAAGTTAAGGAAATAAGTGAGGAGAAAGTCAGATGGCTGAAGTCATAAAAACAAAGGAACTTTCAGGAGACTGGAGGGAACCCAGGAGGGTGCAAAATATTGAAGAAATTACTTTAAGAGGGAGGAAGTGATTGGTTTTGTCAAACACAACTGACAGGTTAATTAAATTGAGGACTGAAAATTCATTTGTGACGTGGTGGTTAAGTTGTTGCTTTGGTCAGAAAGTTTTGGTGGAGTAGTGGGGTGAAAGCCCTGTGGGTTCAAGAAGATTTAGAGGAGGAGAATTGAAGACAATGAGTAAAGATTATGTTTTTAAGAAATTTTTCTATAAAAGGGAACAGAATTGGGGCAAGAGTTGGAGGTCAAAGTAGGGTCAAGAGTTTTTTAAAATATATGAGATATTACAAATGTGGATATTTATGGAAATGGTCAAAGAGAGAGGGAAAATTTATAATTCACATGAAGCGAAGTGTCAGGTTTACAAAAGCCATGTCCTTGAGAAGGCAAGAGGAGAGAGAATTTGTGCACAAGTGAATGGGGTGGTCCCAGACAGCTTTTCCGCTATAACTGGAGGGAAGGTGGAGGGTATGGACAGAGATGTTTGTAGGTGGGTGGAGAGGTGGGAGAGCTTATGGAAGTTCTCTTCTGGTTCCTTCTGTTCTCTTGGCAATATAGGAAGCAAGATATACTCTGAGAGAAGATGAGGCAGGAAGTGCAGGAGTTTGAGAGGAGGGTAGTCTGTAGAAAATAGTCATCTGGAAAAATAAGACAGTAAACATCTGGGGGAATATAACAGTATCACAGGACTTAGATCATGAATTTATATTGAGACTAGTCACCAAGACTGTTTCTCTGGCCACTGTTAATTGTATAGGTGTCAGAAAGTAGGCTTAAAGTGGATTTCACTACAGCTGAGGTTTGGCCATGTGAGAACCACAGAGGATGAAAGGGCAAGAGAGTTGAAGAGGTGGTTAGGGTGTGATCATGATTATGGACCAAGAAAGCTAAGCTAGATAAAGAAAGAAATGAGAGTATAAAGCATGAGAGAAAGAAGAGAATCAAATGGCAATAGGATCCAGGGTTTGTCAGTTGGGGTCAAGCTACTAAAGCAGGTGAGGTAGAAAGTTAGGAATTGCTATGCTGCTTGAATTTGAGGTTTTGGAGGGTGTGTAGTTTAGTAGTGATCTAAGGGAACTATGGTGTGAGCAGGTGGGAATTTGAGATTTTGGAGAGTGTGTAGGTTGG
>PVKS010039142.1:0-17474 GCA_004027875.1 Aplodontia rufa | reverse complement strand
CAAGTTGGTGTTGCAATGATGATATCTGACAAAATAGATTTCAAACATAAACTAATCATATGAGATAAAGAAGGACACTACATATTAGTAAAGGGGAATACAGCAGGAAGTTATAGCCAAAGAAAATATATAGTTTCCAAACAGTAATGCTCCCAAATATGTGAATAAATTACTCCATGACATAAAACCACTTGTGGACCTCAACATAATAATTCTGGGGGACTTCAACACTCCTCTGTCATGAATAGACAGATTGTCAAAGCAAAAAAAAAAAAAAGAAATCTACAAACTAATCAATTCCATAAATTAAATGGACTTAGCAGACATCTATAGAATATTCTACCCCAAATCAGCTGAATACACCTTCTTCTCTATAGCACATGGATCCTTCTTCAACATAGATCACATTTTGTTCACAAAGGAAATCTTAGCAAATATATAAATGTAGATATTATTCCATGTATCCTATTAGATCACAATGCCATGACCCTCACAATTAGCAGCAAAAATCAAAACAGAAAACACAAATATACATGGAAATTAAATAATACCCTATTAAATAAAGAATAGATCAATGAAGACATGGGAACAGAAATCATGAAACTCTTGGAAGAGAATGAGAATGAAGACACAACATAATGAAACCTCTGGGAAAGCATGAAAGCATTCCTAAGGGGAATATTTATAGCACTGAATGCCCACATTAAAAATGATGAGAGATATCAAAGAAATAAGCTTATACTCCACCTCAAAGTCCTTCAAAAGGAAGAAAAATCTAATACCAAACCCAGCAGAAGACAGGAAATAATTAAGATAAGAGTTGAAGTCAATGCAATTGAGAACAATGAAACAACAAAAAGAAGGAGCTGGAGCGGTGGCTTGGGGGTTACGACGCTTGCTCAGCATGTGTGAGTATATGGGTTCAAACCCAGCACCCATGTACACAACTAAGTGTTAGAGCAACAAAAGCCATATGCAAAACTCAATAAAAATTGATTCTGTATCTTTCTCTCTTTCTTTCTCCCTCTCACTGTCCTTCTCTCTTTAAAAAAGAAACACTAGAGAAGATAGGAATCAAAGGTACTTAACTATGTAAAGGTCATATGTGACAAACCCTTAGCAGTATAATACTAAGTGGGGGAAAGCTGAAAGCATTTCCACTACACTTGGGAACAATACAAGGTTGTCCACTTTCACTACTTTTATTCAATATAGTTCTTGAGACCCTAGCTGGAGCAATCAGGCAAGAGAAGGAAATCCAAGTGATAAGAATAGGAAGAGAAGAAGTCAAACTATCCCTGTTTGCTGATGATATGATCCTATATCTGGAAGATAAAAAAAAATTCCACCAGAAAACTGCTTAATCTTATAAACAGATACAGCAAAATGGGAGGCTACAAGTTCAATACCAATAAATCAATAGCTTTCCTATGCACTAAAAATATTAGGGAAGAAGAAGAAATCAGGAAATCACTCACATTCATAATATCCTCTAAAAGTATAAGATACTTGGGAATTAATCTAACAAGGGAAGTAAAAGACCTCTACAATGAAAATTATCTGACATTGAAGAAAGAAATCCAAGAAGAACTGAGAAGATGGAAAGATGTCCTGTGCTCCTAGTTAGGCAGAATTAATATAATAAAACTGTCCATTCTGCTAAAAGCTATATATAGATTCAATGCAATCCACATCAAGATACCAATATCATTTTTTACAGATATAGAAAAAGGAATTCTCAAATTGATTTGGAACAACAAGAAACCAAGAATAGCCAAAATATTACTAAGCAAGAAAGATGAAACAGGGGGATTCACAATACCAGATCTAAAACTATATTTTAGAGTTGTAGTAAGAAAAACAGAGTGGTACTAGTATCAAAACTGGAATAAAGACCAATGGAATTGAATAGATAACTGAAACAAACCCACAAATCTTTAAACATTTGATCTTTGACAAAGGGTGTCAAAACATAACATGGAGGAATGAGAGTCCATTCAACAAATGGTGCTGGACAAACTGGACAGTCACTTGCAAACAGTTGAAATTAGATCTTTGTCTCTTACCTTGCACAAAAATCAAATCTAAATGGATTAAGGATTTAGGAATTAAACCACCTACCATACAACTGCTAGAAGAAAAGTTGGTACCAACACTCAAGTGCTTGGGATTAGGCAAAGACTTTCTCAACATGTCTGCTAAAGTGAAAGAATTAAAGTAAAAAATCAATGCATGGGATGCCATTAAGCTAAGAAGCTTTTGCACAGCAAAGGAATTGGTCAAAACTGTCAAGAGACAACCCACAGAATGGGATTTACCCATGGCCTGTGATTCTTCTGACAGAGAAGTAATTTACAAAGTTCTCAAAATTCTTAGTATCACATACACAAATAGTCCAATCAATAAATGGGCCAAAGAGCTAAAGGGAAGCTCCTCAACAGAGGAAATTGAGCAAGCCAATGAACGCATGAAAAAGTGCTCTACATCACCAATAATCAGAGAAACGCAAATGAAAACTACATTAAGATTTCACCTCACTACAGTCAGATTAGCAAAAATGAAGAATATAAAAATAACAGATGCTGGAGGGGTTGTGGGGAGATAGGAACACTAGCCCAGTGTTAGTGGAACTGCAGAATGGTAGAGCTGCTCTGGAAAGCAGTGTTTAGAATCCTGAAAATATTAGGGATGGACCCACTCTAGGATCCACGTATCCCTCTTCTGGGTATTTTTCCAGAGGAGTTAGAATCAGCAAATTATAGCGACACAGCCAATTCTATGTTCATAGCAGCTCAGTTTACAGCAGTAAAATTATGGTACCAACCCAGATGCCCCTCAATGGAAAAATGCAACCAAAATGCATGGTATATATTTATATATACCATGGAGTTCTACTCAACAATTAGAAACAATGGATTTGCAGTCTTTGAAGGTAAATGGATGGCGGTGGAAGTAATCATGTTGAGTCAAACCCAGAAAGTCAAGGGTCAAATGTTTTCCCTCATTTCTGGAGTCTGGAGCTAAACCCAGGCTTGTGTGAAAGGTAGTTAATCTTGTGTATTAAATCCAACAAAGGCATAGTAACACATAATCTAGGGCAATCATAGATATGTAGTGGGGGGGTAGAGGTGAAAGGTGATGGAGGTGAGAGGGAGAGAGATTAGGGAGGGTTCTAGGGGGTAGTTCTGGTTTAAGAGTATTTGTATGTCATACTATTACTTTAAATGCATTTATGATTGTTCTCAATTCCTTAATAAAATATTTTTAAAAGAATAAATGTTTAATTTCACCTAGGTTTCATTTGAAAGATCTATTTTTAAATATTAACATTTCAAAAACTGTATGCAGCTCATGGAAATTTGTAAACACCCTTATTGCCCATGATATATGCTCTTATAATTGTATAAGTCATAATTCCAGCTGACTTTTTAAAATTTAGTTTTTATTAAGGTGAAATTCACGTATCATATACTTACTCATTACAGAGATTAAATTTTAGTAGCATGGAATATATTCAGAACATTGTGCAACAATTATTTCTTTCCTGTTCAAAAATTTTCATCACCCAGAAAAAATGCCAAATATCCATCCATCTTACCCTTCCAATAAGCCTCATCTGTTTTGTGTTTGTATGGATATTCCTATTTTGCATGTATATATAAAAGGAAAATTCAATATATCAAAATTTATTTATCTATTCATCCATTGCTGAATTATTTATGCTATTATCACCTGTAGCTATTATACATAATGCTAACATAAAATATTTTTGTACAAGTTTGTTTGAGCCCTTATATTTTCAATTCTTTTTGGTATATATCTAGAAGTAGAATTGGTACATTATATGGTAATCTTTTTTAATTTTTTGAAGAATTGCCAGACTAATTCTCATAGTGGCTGTACCATTTAATATTCCCAATGTGTTTCTATTTTCCATTTAAAAAAATAAATATATTCTAGTTTGTATAAAGATGAATTGCATTGTTTTTATTTATATTTCTTAATTACCAATAATGTTGAACATCTTTGCTTGTTGTCCATTTGCATATCTTCTGTGTAGCCGTATTTAAGGTTTTGATACATTATTAAATTATTTCTGTTTTTTGTTGTTAAATTGTAAGTTAACTCTGTATATTCTGGGCCAATTATTATTTTTAAATATATACCATATAAATAACCAAATTATTGCCAATGGAGTTATTTTTCCAATGAACCTTTATCAAATCTTTAACCAAGCCTTCTTATGTCTATTTTCATGCACATGTAGTTTTTGTTCGACTATGTTGTTTCTCTGAAAGTGTTTGGAATGTGCTACATATCATGTGGCTTCTATTAAAAAAGACCAAATGGACTTCATAAAAGGATCTGTTTTCTAGACCCTTGAAAAGCACAGCCGTGTGTACCCTTGTATACAAGCTTCTAATTGTATTGCTTCAATAACTTTGGAAACATGCCACTGATTGAGTAAAGATTACCAGAATTCTTATAGAAAAATTGATGGGCTTCTAAAATTTCTAATCAAAGGTCAAGCAAAATAAGTATTAATTACATGCTGATTGAGGGGTAGTTCAATGGTAAAAAACTTTCCTAGCATATGCAAGGCACAAAGATCAAGTCCCAGCACACACAAAAAATAATTCCATGGGACTGTATGAATTTATGATTATGATTTTTGTGACTTTATATTTGAAATCTTGAATGTTCCTTAATGCTTCATTTTCTGTATTTAAGAAACCCCTTTCCAATACTCTTAAGTTATCTATAGTACCTAATAATTAGTGCAATACATATTTGTAAAAAAAAATATGATTTTTAACTTTGTCCTTGCTTGGTGCCTTCAGAATATGGAAACTCTTATTGAGTGATCCCATTTTTATTGCAATAAAATTAATTGCACAATTTCAATGTGTATGCCCTAATTGAGAAAGAATGTAATTGGAAACATTGTTTGTATAAGAAAGAACTTGACTGGATTGTTATAATCGATAATGATAGAATCATATATGAATATAGTTTTCTCAAACTGTTTGATTTTTTGGAGTCAATAATTGGAAGGCACTCTTGAAGAAATCAGAATGGGTCCTGGCTTGAAAGGTTCCTAACCCTAAAGTAACAGATGCCTAGGAATCCTAGAATATTTGGGGGACTTAAAAACAGAATAATTCACCTAAGTCTCAGTTGAAATCTGGCAGGGAAAGTCTTGTGTTGTGTTCTTGGCTTGGTGTCCCAAACTTGAAAGTCATTTAAAAATCTTATCTGAGATTGCTTATAAAGATTTCCTTTATGTGAATATATTATAGTGATTCTCCTCAACATGTATGCCAATGAGTCACCAAATTATAAGAGAAAATCTGTTAGTGAATTACAGAAAGGCCAGTAGAGTAGAAGAAAAGCAACATGGTGGAAGGTATGTGGAGAGAGAAAAACACTGGGGACTGAACTAGAATAATTTAAACAGCATGCTTTTATTAAAATGTCATTGTTTTTCTTATTATCAAGTATATCTAACAAGTATTGGCCAGGCGAGAAAGAGAGGGATAGGGGAAACACTGGGAGCTGTGTCAAAACAAGGTACACTCCAACCTTTTTTATGTGTCAATGCATATCCTATTGTCACATATGTAAGAAAATAATGGGGTAAGTGGAAGGGAGGGGAAGGGGAAAAGCTAGACTGAATTAGAACAAGTTAAACTTTCATAATTATGCCATTGTAAAATCCTATGTCAGGTATAAATAATAAAGAACAAATAATAATAAATAAGAGTTCCAGCAGAGTAAATTATAAAAGATTTGTGTGATTAATTGCCATTTTTGCCATAATAATTTGGCCTGTAAATAATCAGGCCAAATCTAATGAAACTGTACTTAGTTTGTACATAAGAATAAAAAGGGGCAGAAACTGTAGGATAACATTCATAATTTAATAGAAAACTATAGCACACCATTGTGGGTTATTATTTTGTGCCCTGCTGTCCTTGAGACTCTTTAACCAACTTATAAATTGTACTGAGTACTGACATCTTGAACATTTTATCCATTACCAGATTCTCTGTTCTTCTACTCTTCTCCAATATATAGCTACATATCTCCAAGCTAATATTTCCAGTTTTTAAACCAATCTTGTGACATAAGGACACTGTGAACTAAGCCTGATTGCCCAAATTCTTACTGAGATTACTAAATAATTCATGCAAATTGAAGTTAAATGAGTTTATGGCCTGCTTTATGAAAATAACTATGACTGCCACACTGATGTCTATGACATCACCAAAGTCACTTAATATGGACAGATTAGGGCATATAGTAAAATAGCTAGGTAGTCAGAACAAGTGCCCCATTCAACCACACCTAGAAGCTAAGCATTAAGAACAGATTAACAGGTATGCTCAGGGCCTTCAAATGCAAAAGACCATGAGGTTCACCTGTGGAAGCAACTCCTTTGTCCCAGAGATGGGAAAACTAAAAAGTGGGGGTGCACACACATGGGAACTAGGAAAGAGTTGCTACCTGTTTTACATAGATTTTAACTAATGGTTTTGGTGCTTAGTTTCATTGCCTGTTTCACATAGGGTTTAACCAATGATGTTGGTGCTTTTCTCAATGCCTGCTTTACGTGAATCTTACTCAAGGCTCTTACTCAAAACCAATATAAACCCTGTGATATGGGGTTTGTGAGATGAGTCCAGATTCTCTACTCCTGTTGGCAAATGGAGTCTGGGCCAACTATAGATTCCAGCAGCCAAAATGTCTCGCTTCTAGTGTTTGCAGCTATTCCCAACTAAAACTGGGAATTTGGGCTGGGTGCAGGTTTCTGCGGCCAAAATAGTGTTAGCAGTTCCCCAGCTAATAGCTGGGTGTTGCTGCTTTTGATGTGGAAATTCACCCCAGGAATTTGGCCCCAATCTTATAGGTTCTTGTCTCACAAATTTGAAAAATAAAATCCATGGACAACCGTGGAAGGAGAAATAAAAAGGAGTAGGATATATTCAAGGAAGGAGAGCAGACTCCGCAAGGCAGAGGTGTACATGGAAGCAGGACACCGTCTAATGGAGATTAGGCCAGAGGTTATATTGATTTGGGGTATGAGCATAATTAACATTCATGCAAACCAGGCATTGAGAAATGTATCTACATCATTGGTTGAAATCTATGCAAAACAGGCATTGAAACTAAGCACCAAAGTCATTGATTAAAATCTATGTGAAACAGGTAGCAATTCTTTCCAAGTTCCCATCTGTGTCCACCCCCACTTCTTATTCCCCCTGCCCCCCCACAAAGGAATTACTCCCACAGGTGAGCCTCATAGTCATTTGCATATGAAGGATCTCTACTGGCCAGCTTTTAGTGTGGTTGAATGTGGCCCATGGTCCTGATTACCTAGCCGTTTTACTATCTCTCCTAAAAATGTCTCACCTGTCCTAACACACATAAGATGGTATCCCGCTTCCAGGCACTCTTCCACCTGTAGAGATTCTGCTCTCCTTCCTTAAATAAATCCTGCTCCTTTTACTCTTCCCTTCCATGGATTTTATTCTTCAGATTCGCAAGTCAGGAACCAAGAATATTGGTGCTGAATTCTCAGGATGTACTTCCAAACCAGGAGCTACAATACATTGCTCAAAAATAGTGTGTGTCAGTCGGGGGCAGGGGGAGGGACCCAGCTCTTAGCTGAGTAGCTGCTAACATTATTTTGAGTGTAGAAACCTTCAGCCAGCCCAAATTCCCAGTTTATGTTTTTTTTTAAAGAAAGAGGGACAGTGAGAGAGAAAGAGAGAGAATGAATTTTATTTGGTTTTTCTTGTGACTTTCGTTGCTCTAACACATTGTTTTGTATGTGGTGCTGGGGTTTGAACTCACATACTCTCACGTCAGGCAAGCATCATAACCACTAAGCCACCGCTCCAGCCCCCAAATTCCCAGTTTTAACTAGGAATAGCTGCAAACACTAGAAATGGGCTATTTTGACCGGAAAAATCTGTAGGGAGCGCTGACTCAATTTGCCAGCAGAAGCAGAGAAACTGGCCTCATCTCAAAACCCCCAGCATCAAAACCTCAAATCGGGAAATCAATCAAATGCCCATTGTTGTTGTCGCTCCATTATCTGAGTATCTAAGGATACTTCCACCTTAGTGCCTAACATGAAGAAATCTTCTTGACTTGCTTCCCAATAGACTGAGAAACTGGATTTGCAGTCTGCTTTAATGTTTTTCATTTTATTTTATAGAAAAATCCTCACATTTGAATGTTCATATGTTTGTACCATACATTATCTATCTTCCACAATTATGTTGCAATAGGTGGATGCACTGATTTTTAATGAATAAAAGATCACCAAATGAGAAATGAACATGTAGTTTCAAAGGAAAGTAGAGTATCCTTTTTGTTTGAACAGGAAGGATTGGCAGACTCTTTCCCTCAGATAACTATAAATAGGCTCTTGTGAAACATTTTTTCAAGTAATCTTCATTGTTGGACCCTGTCTTTTGTCTACCTAGTCCAGCAGTGAAAAGAATTTTGCTACATTTGTTTATGGAGACTCCATTATAATTGATATCTGATCAACTTGGTCTGTCTTTGGCAAAAATATTAAGTTCATTTAACAAAAATCACCACTATACTTGAAGTCTTTTTAATAATTTTCCATCTATTGACCTATTATTTGTTTGCACTATCTCCAAAGGTCATGTTTAATAATATTTCAAACCAGCCCCCTTTCTTTAATATAATGGTATTGAAAACTAGAAAAATAGTCCTGAATAAAGTCTTCCTTTAGATTTTAACAAACTTCAGAATAGTTCCCTTTAGAAATTGAAAAAATAATGATAAAGAAAACTATCTACTTAATTTATTCTGAAGTAGAATTTTTAAAATGTAACTTTAAATGCATTCACAATGATTATATTGTATGGAATAGAAACTGAGTGTGGTAATCAAAGCTATCATCAGCAGGGAACACATTTGCCAATTCATATGGTTCCAGATTAAAGATTTCTGTAGAATAAAAAATTATCACCAATGTATTTTATGATGATGACCCAGAAAAACCAAGAAGAGGAGTTAGGATTAAACTAAATTACTAAAGAGCAGGAGTCGGTTACTCCTACCCTTCCTGGTCCCAAAATATTTATTTTTCCACAGTGTTAATTAAAATCATAGTATAGAGATGTATACCCAAACTATATTTTGTTATTTCAGTAGGAATTACTGGTTAAATGTGATGATGCAACATGTATTAAAATCTGACTCAGAGTGAAGGAAAGAGAAAAGAGATTAACTTGAAGCTGCCAATGATGTAAGGAAGAAAAGAAAAAAGAATTACCTATGGATTTAGTACTCCAAAACCACTTGTATGAATAAAGTGCTAAAATTTAAATTAATAGATAAAAGAATTTGTGGTATATATTTACAAAATTTCATTCTAAGTAATGTATACAAATTTACATAATTATCAATAGTATATAGACCTTATTTGTTTAAAGTGTATGTTATTAATTTTTGGGAAAGTTTTTGTTCTACTGGGTGAAAATTATAATTTTAGGTGTGAATATGCATTTTTAAACACTGAAGGTTTTTTGACTATCTTTAACTATATCAATACAATTCTCTATATATCTTAAATAAGTTGTTAGTTATTGTTACTGGCTTTGTCTCTTACGTGTGTTGTAAATAGTTTTCCAGTTTATTTTCTTTAGATTCTTCCTATGCAATCTTTCCCCTGCAAAAACAATCAAATTTCTCAGTTTAAATAAAAAGAAAGTAAGCTGTAGAAAGGGAGGGAGGAAGGAAGGGAGAAAGGAGATATTCCTATGTGAGAAATGAGAGGAGAACACATTTGATCTCAAGGCCATCAACTGTGGTTTGACAGGAAAGTATAACAAAGTAATAGTTACTGAAGAAGAGAAAAGGAGAAAGAGAGAAGGGTGGAAAGAAAATAAAATTATAAAATAAATGCTTGACAATACTGTTTGATTTGCAAGAAAATACAGCTTTCATCATTTTCAACTATTTTTCTCATCTTAATATCATAATAGGGAACATGAAAAACTAAAATTGGTATTTAACATTCTCTGAATATGTAATGGATTACAACAATTATTTTCCTAGTGACTCAATCTTTTATGATATATGATTATGGTTAGATTCTAATTTCCTCTCAGGATTTTTGTAATGCAGGATGTCAACAACTTAACTTTGTTGACTTTGAGTTATCTTAAGTAATGCTATAAATTCTACAAATAATTGTCAATGTGAAAGCAAATACATGTATTCAATAGCACATTAAGCTAACTTGGGAATTTCTTCGCTCCTACTCTCCCTCACCCAAATCATCCCTGTTCATATTGTAATTTATTTTTGTTCAGGAAGGACCTCTTGGTAGTCTTGCTTACCTATTTACCTAGATTAAGCAAAAAAACAAAACAAAAACAAACAAACAAACAAAAAACCCAGTAAGTGACACTGACTCCAATAACATCCATATGTCAACAAGCTTCATTAATTCTTTTTCACTTTTCCTCTAGTCGTGCCACTTTGGCCCAAGTACTAGTCTACATATTTAACCCACAAATACACTTATAACATTAAAACATACTTTGTCTTTCACAATTCTCCAGAAAAGTCCTGCTGAATTTAATATCAACTTATAATGTAAAATGATAAATTACAGAAAATTTTCAGAATAAATACATTTCCCTGATATTTTTTAACCCAGTAATGGATAGAAAAATTTAATTTTACACATAGACCTCTTAAAAATGCTCTGTAGAATGCAAATACCTGAGTTTTTTCTGAGGTCAAGAGCATTTCCTGTCAGTTTTTTCTTATGTTTTGGTGTACTGTATAAAATGTCCTCTGTTTATTTATTATCATGGCTGGCCATGGCTGTTTCATCTCAGGAAACATTTCAGTGTTTTCTCCTTTTAGCATTTTGTAGTTGATGAAGTAATTTTAAATTCATTAAATTGGAATGGAATATCTATTAATGAAGAAAACAGTTCTGAGGTGTGCTAAATTTATTTGCAAAGGCCAGTGGATGAAAGGATGGGAAAGCGTAATCAGTAACAAGCTATTGGCCAAAAGAAAAAGAATGGTTTAGGTTCTTAAAAATATGTTAAAATCTAAGCTCAAATCCTATCTTAACTCCCTTGGTGGGCATTGAAACTTCCTTTTTGTATGCCTAACCAAATCAGAGCTAACAGTTGTTTCCTGCTGTAGATTATCCACCTATATGATAGATTTTACTACCTCATGTAATCCTACCTCTCTAATCAATAGCAAGTTAGGTACAATGTAAATAATTTGTATCTCCCTTTCCAAAATTTTCATTATAATATACTAAGGCTTCTTAAATCCAGTGGAAACTTTCCAACTGCTGTCTAACCATGCTGCTGGTACTTTTGGGAACTTTCCAGAGTTCTGGAAATTTCTTTTGTGGATAACATTTATAATGGCTACCACAACTTTTCTATCAGCGTTCTGAAGAGTTATGGTTTAACACTGCTGTTTCTGCAGAGAAAAGAGGAACAAACAGAAAAAGACACCAAATCTTAACCCCAGCATTTAAGAAACTTAATATCTCTCCTTGGCCCTTACACTTGTATAGATATATTTACTTTCCATTTTACTTTTACTCTTTATCTTGGAATGCATGCTATTTATGCAAATTTGAATTTAAGGCATAATTGATATATTAGCCATGAGCTATGTCTTCATTGTCTTAGTAACATTTATCAATCTACACCTTTATTTTTACATTTTGTTAGTGCATTATAGTTAGACATAATAGTGCGGTTCATTTTGACATAATCTTATATGCATGGAATTCAATTTACTTCATTTCAATACCTGGTGACTCCCCATTTCCTATCCTTCTCTCTCTGCATATTCACCTTCCTCTGCTGTACTTGTCTTCTTTATACTCATTTGTTTATTTTTAGTTGGTGCTTTATATGTATGCTTAAAGATGTATTTCAGTCTGGTATATTTATACATGCACATAGCATAATTTTGTAAAATCCATTATGCATTTCCTCCTTTTACTGATCCCTTCTGTCTGTCCTTCAATCTCCAAGTTCTAGTCCACTGATCTTTCCTACATATCTTTATGATTTCTGAAAGTCCTATCTTCCTTACTTTGCTCTAGTTTTCTCATATGAGAGAAAAATTGCCACCTTGATTTTCAGTCTGACTTATATTACTTAGCATGATGTTCTCCATGTTCATCCATTTGCCAGTAGATGACATAAATTTCCTTTTTCTTTACGTCTGATTCCATTGTGTGTGTGTGTGTGTGTGTGTGTGTGTGTTTGTATCACATTTTCTTAATCCATTTATTGATGGACACCTGAACTTGTTCTGTAATTTGGCTACTTTGAATTGTGCTGCTATAAGGATTGATGTGACTGTGTAATTATAATATGCTGAGTTTTGTTCTTTTGTACAAATACTGAAGACTGGGGTAGCTGGGTCAAATTTTGATCACTTTCCAAATTTTTTGAGGATTCTCCATACTGCTTTCCAGAGAGGTTTTACTAGTTTTCAATTCCACCAACAGTTTGTTAGTATACATTTTACCCCACACCCTCAACAGCAGTTACTATTTGTATTCTTGATAATTTCTATTCTGACTAGAGTGACATTAAAATCTCACTATAGTTTTAATTTGCAATTCCCTGATTGCTAGTTATGTTGAACAGTTTTTTCATATATTTGTTGCCCATTTGTGTTTCTTCTTTTGAGAAATGTTTGTTTAATACTTTGCATTATTTGTTGGTTTGGTTATTTATCTATTTAGGTGTTAAGCTTTTAGAATTCTTTATATATTATGGATATTAATCCCTGTAACAGGCATAGCTGACAAATATTTTCTCCCAAAATTGGAGATGAAAAATGAAACATAACCACAGACACTTCTGAAATCCAGAAGATCATTAGAAACTTTTTGAAATTTATACTCCAATCTAGAAGAGATTGAAAATTTCTAGACAGTTATGAACTACCCAAATTGAACCAGGTAGACATAGAAAACCTCAACTATCCAATACTGAGAAAATAAATTGAAGCAGCAATTAAAAGCTTTCTAACAAAGAAAATCCCAGGACCAGATGGATTCTCACCTGAGTTCTTTCAGACATTAAATGAACTAACACCATCTTCCTCAAATCATTTCATGAAACTTAAAGGGAGGGAACACACAAAACACATTTTATAAAGCCTATATAACCCTCCAAAAACCTATTTTCATCTTTATCAAACTTTATTTTGTTGATTTTTTGAAGTCTAAGTAATAAAATAAAATTCATGTATTCGTTATATGTGATTTCATGGTTTATAGAAGACACACAGAGAGAGTTTTATTTTTCCATCTGGTTTTTGTGGCACTAGGCATCAAACCCAGGTCCTTGCACATTTCAGGCAAGCACTCTATCACTAAACCACTTTTCTGCCCTAATTTAATAAGTTTTAACAAATGTATGGAAAAAATCATCACAATCTGGAGATTAATCATGTACATCACCTTCAAGTTTCTTCATATGCCTTTGTATTTCCTCAATCTGGCATTACTCACATAACACTCCTCAGACAATAACAGATTAGTTTAAATATTCTAGCTTCATTTAAGAGAGTATATCTTTATTTTATTGTTTCTTTCGTTCATCTTAATTATTTTATATTAATCAATGTTTCATGCATTGGAAGTTCACTGTTCTTTAATGTATTCCAATGAAACAATACACTAGATTTGCTTTATCCATACCCGTTGAGAGATTTTGAATTCTTTCCAGTTTTCAGCTCCAATAGTAAAAATTTCTATTGATATTACATTTCTGAGTATGGATAGAAATTCATTTTTTGGTGTATTGATATCTGTTCATAGGATGACAGATTCAGATAGTGGGTATATATTTATGCATTTTAGGGAACTGCAAAATGGCTCTACCATGTTAGATTCTAATTAACAATGATTTAGAGTTCTAGTTTTCATATGTGTGTAACAGTATTTGTTATGGTAAGTCCTTTTCAGTTTTAGCAATTATTATAGTTTTGTAGTACTATCTTGTTATGGCTTATTTTGCACTTTTATTGTGCTTAATGATGATGAACATCTTTTCACATCATTACTTGCTATTCATATAACATTCTTGGTGAAGTACCTATGCAAATATTGAGCTGATCATTTATTAGTCTTTATTATTTTGGGGTTTTAAAATTTATTTTTTTCTGAATATTACTCCTTTATAAGTTATATGATTTGCAAAGGTCTTCTCCCAGCTTATGTCATGTTATAATTCTCTTAAGTGTCATTTGAAAAGAATCACTTTTTTCTGATATTTTTATTGGTACATTGTAAATTAAATAATATAGTGGGATTCAATGCTTTATATTTGTCCATATACTTAGCAATTTGTACAATTCCATTACAGCCTCAACTTTTAAATTTTTATTAAGAATTTGAATTATTATATAATCATAAATGCATAGAAAGTAACAGTATTATATGCATATATTCTTAAACCAGAATTACCTCCATATCACCTATACCCCAGTCTCTTGAATCTTCTATATTTTGCCCCTACAAATTATATAAATGTTTAGGCTGTGAATTCTCCAGAATTGAATGATTGCATAAGTGTTATTGGCAAAGAGTGTACTACATTGTTGTTTGTCTCCCTAGATCCCACCCTATTTTCCCTTCCTCTCCCCTCCCCCACCTATTCCCTAACCCTCCTCCTTCTGCTACATATCTATGGTTGTCCTAGATTATGTATTGCTATGCCTTTACAGGGTATAATACATGAGGTTAGCTACCTTTCACACAGACCTAGGTTTTGCTCTAGCCTCCACAAATTAGTGACAACATTCAACCCTTGAGTTTCTGGGTTTGGCAGCATGATTTCTTCCACTGCCATTCATTTACCTTCAAAGGCTGCAACATCTATGCTTAGTAGAATTCCATTGTGTGTGTATACACACACACACAAACACACACACACACACGTGTGTATATATATGTGTGTGTATGTATGTATGTGTGTATATGTGTTTTTGTTATATATATATATATATATATATATATATATATATATATATATATATATCTCACAGTTTTTGGATCCATTCATCCAGTGAGGGGCATATGGGTATATGGGTTGATTCCATAATTGTGCTATTTTGTAAATTGAGCTGCTATGAACCCAGATTTTGCTGTGTCACTGTAATTTGCTGATTAAAACACCCAGAAGAGGGATAGATGGATCCTTTGGTGGGTTCATCCCTAATTTTTTGAGGATTCTGCACACTGCTTTCCCAAGTGGCTATACTGGTCTGCATTCCACCAACAGTGTGCTAGTGTTCCTATCTCCCCACAACCCCTCTAGCAACTGCTATTATTTATATTCTTTTTTGCCGATGTGACTGGGGTGAGGTGAAATCTTAATGTAGTTTTGATTTGCTTTTCTCTGATTACTGGTGATTTAGAACACTTTTTCATGTATTGTGTTTTTAATATTAAGTTTTTGAGTATTTTGAAAATTTTGGATATTAGTCCCTTGTCAGAAGAATCACAGGCAATGATGAGCTCCCATTCTGTAGATTGTCTCTTGAGAGTTTTGACCAATTCCTTGGATATGCAGAAGCTTTTCAGTTTAATAGCATAACACTTATTGATTTTTTACTTTAATTCTTTCACTTTAGGAGTCTTGTTCAGAAAGTCTTTGCCTACTCCAAAATGCTAGAGTGTTGGTCCTAACTTTTTTCCTAGCAGTTGTATGGTAGCTGGATTAATTCCTAGTTTCTTGATCCATTTTGACTTGATTTTTGTGTAAGGTGAGAGAAGGATCTATTTCAAATTTAAGCAAGTGGCTTTCCAGTTTGTCCAGCACCATTTGTTGAATAGGCTGTCATTCCTCCATGTTATATTTTGACTCTCTTTGTCAAAGATCAGATAATTTAAAGATTTCTGGGTTTGTTTCAGAATCTTCTATTCTATTTCATTGCTCTTCTTTCCTATTTTGATACTAGTACTTAACTTTTGCTAAGGTCAAATACATCAATTTATTCTATTGTAGATTGTACTGCTTGCTCCTCATCTAAAACCTTTACCTAACTCAAGCTCAATAAGATTATCTCCTGTTTTCTTCTTGAATTTTTACAGTTATAGGGTTTACATTTAGGTATGTGATTCACTTTAAAATAATTTGTATATGCTGAGAATTTGGGTGAAAGTTCAGAACATTTATATAAGGTATTGATGTTTTTCTATTATGATTTGCTTACAAAATATATTTTAGTTTAATTGCTTCTAAATATATTTCACAATATGCATGAATTCATTTCTGTAATTATATATTTGTTTCATTGATCTATTTTTGCATATTATCCTTTTTATATTGGTAGCTTTATAACGACTCTTGAAATTAGTAGAGTGAGCCCTCTATCTCCGTAATTGTGAGGCAAAATAAACATTTCCCTTTTTAAGTTTATTATTTTAGGTATTTATTAAAATGATGGAGAGCAGAAAAATACAATCATTGACTGAAACATTTTTATGCAACTCACATCTGCACTTATGCTTAAAGTGAGTTTCTTAAAAACAACACATAATTAGATTATATTTTTAAAAAAGATCCATATTGATAATATCTGATTTTTGACTGGTGAGTTGCATCATTTTACATTAAATTAATTACTTATATTTTTATTTTAGTATGACATACACTTTATAAAAATTGAGTAATTTTAATTTTTAATTTTATAAATGAAATATATTTTGTAATTTTTACGTATAAACCTGAAGAAAATGTATGCAGTAATTGGGTAATGTGACATTTTAAAAATGTATGTATAGCATAATTTTTATTTGTTTGTTTTTTGCCACACACATGATTTAGGCCAGGGCTTTGCACATACTAGTCATGCACTCTACCAATGAGACTCACCCTATCCTTTTTAATTTCACTATTTTTGTTACATGGTATTTTTAAGTTACCCAAGGCTTGTCTTGAACTTACTGTCTTCCTCAGCATTCCACAAATGTAGAATTACTGGAATGCACCATCATGCCCAACTCACAAAATGTAATTTAAAAACAGGATAAAAGTACCTATCTTCTCTAACAATTATAAATTAACTGTGATAAAACCTTTCAAAATATCTTTGTACAGCTTTTTGAAAGTCACTGTGTATTGTCACTATTTCTAATTACCTTACTGTGCATTGCCTCATCAGAAAATGTTACTCCTGTCTAAACTTATTACAAATTGATTAACCTCTGCTCTTCACCCCAAGCCTCCCTACTCTCAAATGCTATTAGATACGGTTAACTATATATAAGTGAGATCATGCAGTACTTGTCTTTCTGTGCATGGCTTATTTCAACTATCAATGATCTACAGTTCTGTGCGGTCACAAATGATAAGATATTATTATTTCCATGGTTCAATGTCGTCCTCTTATGTAAATGTAACAAATTTTCC
>PVKS010039141.1:0-17472 GCA_004027875.1 Aplodontia rufa | reverse complement strand
GACAATTGACTTTTAAATAGAAAAAAATTATTTTGACTTATAGTTTCAGAGTTTCAATTGGTAGAATTGTTTTGAGCCTGTGATGAAATAACCAATGATGGCAGAAGTTGTGACAGAGTAAACTACTCTCTTATCAGAAGGCAAACGAGAGAAAAAGGAAGAGTCCAGGATCTTGCAATCTCCTTTGAAGGCATAACCACAATAATCTGAGAACCTCTCACTAAGCCCTAATTTCTAAAAATTCTCCCACTTCCCAGTAGCACCACCCTGGGGACTAAGTCTTTAACACATGAGTCTTTGGAGGGCATATAACATCCAAATTATAGTAGCCCTCTTCATGAATCAGGACTTATGTATTCTAGTTTGATTGGAACCACATTTAAGTCAGTGCTTGATTTTAGGATACTTCACTAAGAATAGATGTCTAGAATTTAATTCTGTTTCTCTAGACAGAGCAGTAAACACAGAAAAGTGTTACTCTGTTCACCTAAGCCTGTGTTTAGCTCCAGCCTCCACAATTGAGTGAAAACATTCGACCCTTGACTTTTTGGGTTTGATTAACTTCATTTAGCATGATTTTTTCCATTGCCATCCATTTACCATCAAAGGCTGCAATATTGTTGTTTCTAATACCTGAGTAGAACTCCATTGTATATACATACAGGAGCCTTTTGGATCTATTCATCCAGTGAGGGGCATCTGGGCTGATTCCATAATTTAGCTGTTATGAACATTGATTTTGCTGTGTCTCTGTAATGTGCTGATTCTAACTCCTCTGGAAAAATACCCAGACAATACTCTTCATGGGTCAAAGAGTAGATTCATCCCTAAATTTTTGAGGAATATCTGCACTGCTTTCCAGACTGACTGTACCAGTCTGCAGTCCCACCAAGAGTATGCTAATGTTCCTATTGCCCCATGACTCCTCTAGCATCTGTTACTGTTTGTATTCTTCATCTTTGTCAGTCTGACTGGAGTGAGGTGAAATCTTAATATAGTTTTGATTTGCATCTCTCTGATTACTGATGTTTTTAGAAGACTTTATCATGTGTTCATTGACTTGCTTAATTTCCTCTGCTTAGAAGTTTCTATTTAGCTCTGTGGTCCATTTATTGATTGGATTGTTAGTATTTTCAATTTTAAGTTTCTTAAGTACTTTGTAAAATTAGGGTATTAGTCCCCTGTTGTAGGAATCACAGGCCATGATTATCTCCATGATTATTTCCGTGATTATCTCCAATTTTGTAGGCTGTCTCTTGACAATTTTGACCAATTTCTTGGCTGAGCAGAAGCTTTTTGTTTTAACGGCATCCCACTCCATTGATTCTTGACATGACATTAATTCGTTTCCTTTTGGAGTCTTGTTGAAAAAGTCTTTGCCTACTCCAAAATACTGGAGTATTAGTCCTAATTTTTCTTCCAGCAGTTGTATGGTAGCTGGTTTAATTCCTAGGTCCTGGATCCATTTTTATTTGATTTTTGAAAGGTGAGAGATAAGGATCTAATTTAAACTTCCTGAAAATGCCTGTCCAGATTTTTTAGCACAACTTGTTGAATAGACTATCATTTTTCCATGTAATATTTTGAACTCCTTTGTCAAAAAATAGATGTTTAAAGATTTGTGGGTTTGTCTCACAGTCTTCTATTCTATTCCATTGGTCTTCCTGTTTTGATACCAGTACCATACTGTTTGTGTTACTATAGCTCTCTAGTATAGTTTTAGATGGTATACCAAAATCACATGTTTCATCTTTCTTGCTTAGTAATGTTTTGGCTATTCTGGGTTTCTTGTTGTTCCAAATGAGTTTGAGAATTGCTTTTAATGTATCTGTAGAGAATGACATTGGTATTTTGATGTGGATTGCATCGCATCTGTATAGTGCTTTTGGCAGAATAGACATTTTAATCATATTAATTCTGCCTATCCAACAGCATGTAATGTCTTTCCATCTTCTCAGGTCTTCTTCAATTTCTGTCTTCAATGTTCAATAATTTTCGTTGTAGAGGTTTTTTATTTCCCTTGTTATATTATTTTATTCTTTTTGAGGCTATTGTGAATGTGATTGATTTCCTGGTTTCTTCTTCTACCCTATTATTGTTGGCATATAAGAAAGCTATTGATTTATAGGTGTTGATCTTGTAACCTTCCACTTTGCTAAATCTGTTTCTGTGCTCAGTTTTCTGGTGGAATTTTTTGGAACTTCCAGATATAAGATCATGACAGCAAAAAGAGAGTTTAACTTCCTCTCTTTGTGTTATTATCCCTTTGATTTTCTTCTCTTGCCTAATGACTCCAGCTAGGGTTTGAGGACTATATTGAATAAAAGTGGTGAGAGTAGGAAACCTTGTCTTCTTCCTGAGTTTAGTGGAAATGCTTTCAGCTTCTCTCCATTTAGTATTATACTAGTTGAGGATTTAGCAATATATGGCCTTTACAAAGTTAAGTTCCTCTGATCGCTATCTTCTCTAGTGTTTTGAGCATAAAGCTGGATTTTATCAAAGGCCCTTTCTGCATCAATTAAGATGATCATATGGTTTTTGTCCTTAATTCTATTTAAGTAATGAATCACATTTATTGACTTGAACATGTTGAACCAGCCTTGCATCCCTGCAATGAAGCCCACTTGAATTTGATGAATTATCTTCTTCATGTGTTTTTTAATGTGATTTGCTAGAACTTTATTAAGGATTTTGCAACAATATTGATCAGGGCTATTGGTCTGTAATTTTCTTTTTTGATGTGTCTTTGTTTGAATTTGGTATCAGAGTTATGATTGCCTCATAAAAGGTGTTTGAGAGAGTTACCTCCTTATCAATTTCTTGGAATAGCTTAATAAGGAGAGGCATTAGCTCCTCCTCATAGGTATGATAATGCTCAGCAGGAAATCCATCTGGTCCTGGGCTATTTTTCTTTGGAAGGCTTTTAATTGCTATATAGATTTCAGGGCCTGCTGTTAGGCTATTTAATATTTCAATATCATCCTGTGTCAATTTGGGGATGTTGTATGTGTCTAGAAATTTGTCCATGTCTTCCAGGTTATTTAATTTAGAGGAATTTATTTTTTCACAATATATTTTGATGATCCATTTGATTTCCATAGTGTCGGTGGTGATCACTCCGTTTTCGCTGGAGATTTTGTTGATTTGCCTTGATTCTTTCCTGCTTCCAGTGCAATTAGCTAGGGGTCTATCAATTTTATTTACCTTTCCAAAGAATCGGCTTTTTGTTTTGCCAATTATTTTTATTATTTTATTTGTTTGTTTGTTGTTGTTGTTCTCAATGTCATTGATTCTACCTCTGATTGTGATTATTTCCTGTATTCAGCTGGGTTTGGGCTTAGATAGTTCTTCCTTTTGTAGGGATTTGAGATGGACCATAAGTGTGTTTATTTGAAATCTTTCCTGGTTTTTAATGTAGGCACTCAATGCTATAAATTTTCCCCTTAAGAATACTTTCATGGTGTCTCAACGGTTTCAGTATGGTGTGTCTTCATTCTCTTTCTCTTTCAAGAATTTCTTGATTTCTGCTCTCATGTCTTCTTTGATCCATTCTTCATTTAGTAGGATATTTATTCATTCACCGTGTATATGTGTGTTTTGTGTTATGAACTTTGCTTTTAATTGCTATGGTCATGGTGTCATGGTCTGATAGGATACATGATATGTATCTGTTTTTTTAATATTTGCTGAGATTTCCTTTGTGAATAAAATATGGTCTATTTTTGGGAAGGATCCATGCACTGCTGAGAAAAAGTTATACTCAGTCAATTTGGGGTGGAATATTCTGTAGATATCTGTTAAGTCCATTTGATTTATGGAATTGTTAAGACTAGTGATCTCTCTATTGTTTTTTCTCTTTTTTATTTGAAGATCTGTTAATTGGTGATAGAGGAGTATTAAAGTCTACCAGTATTATTATTGTGTTGAGATCCCCAAGTGGTTTTAAATCTTAGAGTACTTTTTCCACATATTTGGGAGCATTCATGTTTGGAGAGTATATATTTAGTATGGTTATATCTTCCTGTTGTATTGTTCACTTTACTAGGATGTTGTGGCCTTCTTTATCTCTTCTAATTAATTTATGTTTGAAATATATTTTGTCAGATATAAGAATTGCAACTCCAACTTCCTTTCTTGGGCCTTATGCCTGGTAGACTTTTTTCCATCCTTTCACCATCAATCTGTGGATGTTGTTGGCCATAAGGTGGGTCTCCTGTAAGCTGGATATTGTATGATTTTATTTTTTGATCAAATTTGCTATTCTGTATCTTTTGATTTGTGCATTGAGACCATTCACATTAAGTGTTAGGATAGTTATGTGGTTTTGATACATAGTCATCACCATAGTCACCGTGATTTATTAGTGAGTTCTATGTTTTCTTGGTTGTCTTTTAATAGTGTACACTTTTGTTGAATTTCTTCTGTTTGTCAGTTTGGGGGAATTCTTGAATATTCTTCTATATGGAATTTAGCTTTGAGGATTATCTTTGAGGATTCTTTGTAGTGCTGGTTTTCTGTTCATGAATGCTACAAGTTTGATCTTATAATGATATGTTCTTATTTCCCCATCAAATTTGAATTTGAGTTTTGCTGGGTATAGTATTCTTGGCTGCATGTTGTGGGCATTAAAAGATTGAGAGATCTCCTTCCATGATTTTCTTGCTTCTAGAGTCTGAGATGAAAAGTCAGATGTGATCCTTAATTGAAAGTGATTTGTCATTTTTCTCTTGCCACTTTTAATGTTCGTTCTTTGATATCCCTGTTGTATATTTAGAATATGATGTATTTCAGTGAACTTCTCATTTGTGGCTTTTGGGGATCCTGTACACCCTGGATGAGCATTTCAAACTCTATATTGATATGGGAAACAGTTTCTTTAACTATTTCATTGAGATTGTCTTTTATACCTTCATTTGTGTTTCAATTTCTTCCTGTATCCCAATAGCTCTTATATTGTTTCCTCTGATTTCACCTCAACACTTCAAAAATTCTATGTCTTCTGTGAGTTTTTTCTCTTTTGTCATCGATGTACTCAAGCTTAGTCAGCCTATCTTCAAGGTTAGAAGTTCTTTCTTACAGAGCTGAGGTCCTGTTTTCTATAAAGGTTAGTCTATTATTTAATTCTTCCATCTTTGTTCTGATATGATTGACAGAAGATTTTAGCTCCGTTACTTCCTTTTCAGTATGTCTATTTCTTTGATAATGAAGTTTTTTATCTTTTGAGTTTTTGCAGTCCCTTCATTAATTCTTCTTTTAGTCCATTGCTCCTTTTAGTTATCAGATCATTGATAATTCTTTCTAGGTTTTTATCTTGCTCTGTTTCTGTTTGTTCCTTGGCTGGGGAGTTGTGAACTTCGTGTGAACCTTTTCTGTTTTGATTCCTCATTTCAACAATCTTCTTATGGATCTTTGAATATAGTTTCCCTGTGGTGAAGCTAGGCAGGTCTGGAGGTACTTCTTTGCAGGTCAAAAGTTGGGTCAGACACCACCCCTCTGATGACCAATTTTTTTCCAGAAAGCTTCTTCAGCCTGGAACCTCATTTGGCTGTATCTAGGCCCCAAAGCATTGATTTGAAATCTGTTCAGGGTGCATTTCAGCCTTCTGTTTTGTATTTGGGCAGCAGCTTGGTGGGGTCCTTTGGTGGGTCCTGGTGTTTCATATTCAGCCTGAATGGGGCCACTGCACACAACAGACCTGGATCTTAGGCAGAAGGAATGGACCCAGTGTACAAGGACCTGGCAGGAATGGGCTATCTGATTGGCTATGTGTAGAGTGACTAGGTGCTTTGAGATGGGAGGATTTCTGTACCTGAAGACTCTTCTACTGAGGCCTGGTTCCACCAGCGTAGAGGCTGCTAGGTTCAGCTCCAGTGGAGTTACTAGGCAGGGGTGCCCTGTGTGAGTGGAGGCCTGAGGCTGAGGCCTCCATTTGCATGCAGAGTCTGCTGGTGTCAGCTCTGGTGGGGGTCTTTGGAAGGTGTGTCCTGGTGGCTGAAGGCCAGAGCACAAACCCCTTCATTCTAAACCATATGCAGTTAGAGGAATTAGGACAAGAGAGAGTGAAAAAAAAAAACCAATTATTCTAGTCTGATAAATCTTAGTTGTCTGTAAACATATCTGTTTTAAATTCCTTTTCCAATACTTTGAAAATTATTCATTAAAATCCCTGCAAATCTGTGGAGGCTGGAACTAGATCCTGGCCATTGAGAAAGGAGGTCTATTATCACGTGTTAAATCCAGATAAGTTGTAATGTTATACAACCTAATACATTTTTAGAAATGTTTTGGGAAGAGGAGAGGGATAAGGGTGGGTAATTGTGGGGGGGGACTCTTGGGGGTAAATCTAATCTTCAGAATCTATGTACAAATGATATTATTTCATTAAAAACTAATATGATTGTTCAACAAATAAATTTCTCACTAAAAAATAATATTTGAGACACATTAAAAAAATCCCTACAAATAAAAAATTCTCACAAAATCCTAAGGAGGAAAGCAATTAGTTCAAATTAAAAATTTTCAAGAAAAAATTATTTGTCTGATTTTTTCACAGAAGATTTTTTAAGAAATAAATAGCAAATGAATCCAAGCAGTCTAATAACAAACAGGCAAAAACAAAATTTAAAAAAACAAAAACTTAATTTTAAGGACAGATTTCTGATTGATCCCTATAGTTTGGACAGAAATTTTATGGTCTTGATTTTCTAATCTCAATCTAATCATGATCAGTAAATACATTTTTGAATTTAGATGTTATTATGAAAAGAATTAATACTTCTGATTGACATAAGCTGTTCTGTTTGGTTTAGGCTGAGTCCAAAGTCAATGTCATTTATTATTTAATAACACAGAGCTTTTATTTATTGGATTATAGAGTTTCAAATTTCAGACATTACAGAGGTGTATTTTTTAAAAAATTATAAAATTTCTTAATATAGCCCTAATTTGTGTTTTGCTTTATATTGCACAATGGTAAATTAATATATTTTGAATTATGTATGTTACAGTGAAATCAATACACATAATTTACTAATTTTAAATTTAGACCTTTAAAATAGTCCCACAATCATCATTATTCTCAACTATGCCTGCAAGAATAAATTACCATAGAAATCTAAGAATTATTCCATATACTTATTCAAATTACATAATGACCAATTTGACAGCTAATACATGCAACAAACTGCCTGGTAATGTTCTTGTATTCACCAACGTATTAGTTTGAAGCGAAGTTATGTTCTTTAAAATCACTAATGGCTCCTTATCACTGACAAAATAAACTGCAACTAAGCTAGCATGGATTACATGGCTATTTAGATGTGTGGTTCAAGTCTCCCCAGCACTGCCTCCTCATTTCTCACACTCTAACTGTTCAAGATTACAATGCTTCTTTTTCCTTCCCATAGGTATCTCTTTTCAGTATTAGGTCTTAGAAATGTGGACATGAATTAATGTTGTATCTGCTTTTAAAGTCTCTTTTTACAATGACACCAGGAATAGAATGAGGATCTACTTCACCAATTTGAAATGAGTCATTTACCAATTCACATGCAGGTAGGATATTCAGAACCATGATGAGATGAGGTATAGCTCACTTTCTATAATTAGGCATTAAATGCTATAGTCTTTCTTCAATATATTACAAAAATATCTTTTCCTAATTAGTGGGTCTTTTTAAAATTATCCAGACCACTAGAGTAACTTTCATTCTATACTCCCCCTTAGCTCACCCATTCTATTTTATTAACAAAGTAAGATACCTAAAGCTCAGTGATGATGTTTCTACCTCAATGTTCCATCACCTCTTCCTGGAGACCATGTGGCACAGTCTTTCTGGCAGGTATACAGTGATATAACATTGCAATTTTAATTTTTATTTCCCTGATTAAAAATGAGGTTGAGTAATTCTCATGTATTTATTGTCTATTTACAAAATCTAAGGGGCTGTTCAAAGGTTTTCACAATTTTACTTGCCTTTTATATTAATTTATTAATATCCTTTCCAAAATATTTTTTGTATTCTCTAAGTTTTTTGTTTCACGTTCAGAAATAGAAATACCAGTATTGAAATCTAATTGATCATTCTTTTCCTTTTATGGCTAATACTTTATTAACAAAATTAACAAAACGCTGCCAATTGTAAAGAGATAAAGATAATCTGCTATTTTATTAGCTTAAATTTTATTTTATTTTATTTTTTTTTCATGTAGAGGATCCAACCCAGGGCCTTGCACAGATTAGGTAGGTGATCTACCAATGAGCTTCATCCCCATAAGACTTTTAACACTTTATCTTACAGTTACACATTGAGCACTTCAATCCACTCAGGAAGTAATTTCTGCATATGGTTTGCTATACTGACCATAGACTTTTCCCCATACTTGCATCTAATTTTCACTGATTTAAATTTGTGTCACTTACTGAAAATGATTGTCTTTTCATACTCTGAAATATACTCAATTTTTATGGATGTTAGTTAAAAACACAGGGCTCCTAGTTACATTTGAGTTTCAGATAAACATTTTTAATGTTAGTGTGTCTCAAAAACTTGTCTTTCCATTACTAAGGAAAATAGTGTGTCATCACAATGAATTTTGAGGGGCTGGAGTGGAGGCTCAGTGGTAATGGTGCCTGACTGGCATGTACAGCACCATGTACACAGCAAAGCATCAGAGCAAAGAAAGCCACATGAAAAACTAAATAAAACTGATTGCCTCTTTTTCTTTCTCTCACTACCTTTCTCACTCTTTAAATAAAATGAATTTTGAGAAATATGGTTATACTTCATGTACTTCAGTAATGGGGCTACAGGAACAGAATTATGAACAATGGATGAGGGCAACATGTTGTGAACAACATGTGCAATTCATATGTTTCTATTAGTCATCTATAAAAAATGAAAAGAAACATACAACAAAAATCTCAATATCATAGTATAGTTCAAATAAATATACCCAAAATGTTATTCCAATATGCAATCTATATACTATATTAAGATATTTATATTTTATATGAAGTCTTTAAAGTGTACATTTTACTGTAAATATTATATTTTCATCAGAAATAATCACTGCTTAGAGAAAAAATGGCTATTTAAAAAGTAGGTCCATATGTAAAAATTGTTCCAATGTTACTTGGATATTTTGTGATAAATTAAGTATCAATATTAAATATAAATTTAAATTGCTTAAAATTTTAAAATTTAAAGATTCAGATTGCCAATAGCACTGATTGTATTTAGAATGCTCCATAGACAGTGTGACTCATTCACATGTGTAATACCAAGGCTCTGGTGTGCACCATTTATCAACCCTGCACTAATCAGACTGGGGCCAAAAACCACTCCATATCATTGTTAAGAATGCACAGACATGAACTGTTTAGCAACTCTGAGTCTGCTGGCAGGATGGGCCACTTCCTCTTCCCTTTTTGGAGCAAAACTATAGCATAGTATGCATAATGTGACCCATAAACATGGCCAGGTCCTCAGTTCAGTGAGCTATCCACTATTCCCAGGTTTTTGGAGCAACCTTCTGATTGGCTATATTATGACATTTTAAAAGAGCTCTGCCATTATACAAACTGTTGACTCAATTTGTCAAACACTTTGGCTTATTTGATATTTCCTTCCAAAGAAAAGCAGAAATGAGTTTTGGCATGGGAATATCAATCTCTATGTTTTGGGGCCAAATATCAATGCATAGTCAATGCTTATGCTCAAGTTTTTGGAAATTATGAAAGGCTTATTTACTGAATACAAGTTTTGTTTATTGAATACTTCTAGGCAATTGTACAAATGAAATACATCCTTCAGCATATCAATACCTTAGACTGGGCATGAAAGCACCTATACTTGCTGACAATGCAAAATTATGATGTGGCATCAGAAGAGACATATGATTTGGTTAATATTAACCATCCTTTCATCTGAACTTCCTCAGTGATGTTCTGGTTGGATATCATACATCTCATATAATAAGACAGTACATTTAATTATGTCATATATCTATGTTCTATTATCTATCTAGGTTCTATTATCTATCTATTATCTATACATATTGAAATGTTTTCATTTTTAGTCAACATAAACATCTAAAATCTGATAATTTAAGTATTGTTAAAAACCTATGATATTCTAAGTTATGTATAAATAAGAACATATTAATACAAGAGTAAATTAAGACTTCAACTATTTTATGACATGGGAATATTATAAATAAATGATATATTAGATTCAGCTGCCATTGCAGTGACAATATAAACAATTGAAAGATAGAATTAGTGCTGGAAATGTTTATTTGTCCAAAAATTTTTGAAAGGACATGCACAATGCACCAAGAATATGTAGGTTTGTAGACTGATCAAAAAAATAAAAGCAAATTCAGAAGTGTGCATTTGTATTTTCAGTTATAATATTTTTAATACATTTAAACATGAAGATAATAATGCAAAGTGATTTTTTACATTTCTCCCTCCATAAGTCTTTATAACTGAATATACTTTGTAAAAATTCAGAAGATATGTGTTCAGATTACTTCTTAACTCACCCAAACAACTAAAAGAACCACTGAAAAGGTAACTTTCCTGCACATATACTTGTTTGTTTCCCTTTCCATCTAGTAATATAATAAATTCAAGGAGCATATAAAATGTCAAAAAGTTGGCATGTTCAAGTAAAATTTATTATACCAATGGATTCTTCTGTATTTTTATGAAGACAATAGTCATACAAGTGTTAACGGACTCCTATATTTTCTATAACATTTTTATTCAGAAATTTATTTGTTGAATAATCATACAAGCTTCTAATGAAATAATATAATATATACAGAGATTCTGAAAATTAGATTTACCCCCAAGAGCCCGCCCCCCGCCAATTACCCACCCTTATTCCTCCCCTCCACTTCCCAAAACATCTCTAAAAATGTATTAGGTTGTATGACAATATACCTTATCCAGATTTAAAACATGATATTAGACCTCTTTTCTCAATGGCCAGGGTCTAGCTCCAGCCTCCACATATTGAGTGAAGACATTCGACCCTTGGTTTTCTTCTATAGCCATCCATTTACCTTCAAAGGCTGCATTATCACTGTTTCTAATTGCTGAGTAAAACTCCATGGATATATGTACCACAGTTTTTGGAACCATTCATCCAGTGAGGGACATCTGGATTGTTTCCATAATTTATCTATTGTAAACTGAGCTGCCATGAACATAGATATTGCTGTGTCACTGTAATGTGCTGATTCTAAGTCCCCTGGAAAGATACCCAGGAGAGGAATAGCAGGATCATTTGGTAGGCTCATCCCTAGTTTTATGAGGATTCTCCACACTGCTTTCCAGAGGGGCTGTGCCAGTCTACAGTTCCACCAACAGTGTGCTAATGTGTCTGTCTCTCCACAACCCCTTCAGCATCTATTATTGTTTATTTTCTTCATTTTTGCCAATCTGACTGGCATGAGGTGATATCTTAATGTAGTTTTCATTTGGATTTCTCTGATTACTAGTAATTTATAGCACTTTCTCATGTATTCATTGGCTTGATCAATGTCCTCTGTTGAGAAGTTTCTATTTAGCTCTTTGGCCCATTTATTGATTGGGTAATTTGTGTTTTGTAATTGAGATTTTGAGGATTTTGTAGATTCTGGATATGAGGCCCCAGTCAGAGGAATCACAGCCCATGATTCTCTCTAATTCTGTAGGAAATGTCTTGACTCTTGATTATTTCCTTGGTGGTGCAAAGGCTTTTTAGCTTTATGGCATCCCATCACTGAGTTTTGACTTTACTTCCTTCACTTTAGGAGACATGTATATATCAAGCTTCAGAAGATATAATTTTTGTACTTGTGTCTCAAAGTTGGATTTTTCCTTGTTCTTTGGAGAATTTAGACAGTCTTTATCCTAATCATTCTGTCCTTGGATCTCTGATATCTGTGGGATCAGATATTCATGTTCACATGCCTACACACCTGTGTGCCATCACACACACACAGAGATAAGATTAAGTAAGGTGTCATTCATACATCTTGGGTGGGCAGGCTTCTGTGGATACCAAACTAGAATCTCAAACAGTAATGTCATTTACACATACAAATACCCAAAATGCAGACAGAGAATGAATAACAGATGAACTAATCTTGCCCTACTGTTAAGGTTGTCAGGGTAGCTGAGTGTCACATTTGGGTCATAATTCATAGTGGATTTTTTCAATCAGTTCTTTTGATAAGAGTTTTTACCCTAATGCAGCAATTACAGATGGAAGTCACAATACATTTTAACAGTTGTTTTCTTGGTGGCCTACAAAACCGTTCAATGTATAATTCACTTTCTTTCTCTTTTATGAAATGAACCCAACAGACATTATCTACCACATTTCCCTTTAATAGCTACTACTTTTCCTACTTTCTGTGATTTAGGGGGCTATTTCTCAAATTTCAAAAGAAAGAGTGCTTACCTGAGAAGAAAGTATAAAACATTAATAATAGGTATTTTTTCTGGATCTTTACACTCAACCAACACTTAAGAATCAAAAGACTAGCTGAGTGTGGTGGCACACACCTGTAATATCAGTGTCCCAGGAGACTAAGACCAAAGAATTGCAAATAGGAGGCAGCCTCAGCAACTTAGTGAGAGCATGTCTAAAATTTTTAAAAATAAATACATAAAAGAGACTAGGATGTAACTCAATGGTAAGCATTCTGGAGTTCAATCCCCAGTACCAAAGAACAATATCAACAATAAAAACAAAAGGATTAATAGCCTGGGATCCTGTGATAAGTGGGATTCAAACTCTGTGGTCAGATGCATTTTATAAATATTATTTTTAAACTGTTGTCTTTCTTTATGATAGGAATTCTCAGATACTTCACTGACATATTTTGAAGACTGTTTCCTTCCAGAAGGACACATATCTTTGTGTTCAGATGAATTTCCATTTTACTTCTTATTTCCTACTAAACAATCATTGTCAAAATTCCAAAGTATATTTTGGAATGCTTATGGCTCATGAATATTTTTAGTTTTACTAAAATGTTCTCTTTAGTTTTCCTTTAGTTTATTTTTCACTTAACTGCAGTTTTGTAATTGGCTAAATGCAAGTATTATGACAATTAAAATAAATATAAATTTCTGATATGTTTAACATCTGGTATTTAAACATAAGCATATGGCTCAAGTGCAGATGTTTTCAGATTTTTGGCTATTATTCCCATGAGAATCATAAATCATGGTTATAACCAAAGGCTTCAAAGCTGAAATAGCTAATTACCTATCTGAAAACAAACAAACAACTTGATGTGAACTCTTCATAAAACAGAGGGAGTGATGTTTGGTTGAAAGGATATACTAAAATCTCCATTTATTGTTTTCCTATTTTTTAGTTAATTTTCTTCCCCCATATCAACTGCATCTCAATTTTTGTTAGCATTTATTCCTAAACAAAACTGTTAATACAGTGATAATAAAAATAGCTAATGTTTACTCAGAGTTTCTTCTACTCCAGGTACTGCTCCAAGTGTTTCACATAGATTAACACATTTACATTCAAATCATCCTATTATCATTCCTACCTTTAAGAGAAAAGTTAGAAGCAGAGAGTTAGCAGTCAAGAGTTAGAAGCTTGACATTACTTGCTTTTGGATCCAGGTATAGTTCTAGGAAGTGAGATCCCAGGATCTATGGCCAAAATATATGCTATTATGAGTAATTTTATGGAACCCACATGACCAGGCTGCATAACTAATTAATGAAGAATACAGTAGCCTATATGTTGTTTTCAAGGTATTTTGCAGTTTCACAAAGGAGATACCATTGATAGTGTGATTATCCTCATCCAACAAATTAAAGGGACTCAAGAGTGAGGATAGGATTTCTGGAGAGGAAATTTTGCATCAAGACTGACATAGTAACTTTGACTGAGCTTCTAGCCTTCTGGTCTGCCTTAAAATATTAGGACTTGTCAGTTCCCCAAATCACATGAGACAATTTCTTAAAATACTTTCTTAATATAAACATATATATTATGTTGTTTTTTTTTCTTGAAAGATCCTAAAGTGATATACATAGTATGCTATAAAATACCAGCATAAGCCATGTTATTAAAACTGTGTCCTTACTGGCATGTGCCTACTATAAATGCTCAGAAAAGCTGTCCTTGTCATTTGGTAGTTCATTTTTAATGAAATCCTGGTACAACAATGTAAATTAATGTTAAATGATGTTCCAAGAACAAACACTATTTAAGAGTCTGAAGTTCATTGCATGTAATCTTGGGATGAGAAGAGGCTGTATATATTGTTGCTTACTTGCTCTGCCCGTCTTTGCTTGCTTGCTTTTTTCTTTCCTTCTGCCTTTTTTGCAATAATGAGATTTGAACTCAAGCCCCTACAAATGCTAGGCAAGCAATCTACTACTGACCTATATATATCCTCAGCCTTTTGATGCCCTTTTTATTTGCTAAAATTCTATACATCTTTCAAGACCTGGGTTAGAATCATGTCCACCATGTGCCAATTACTTAAGTCACATTGATCCCTGCTCCCTTAAACAAATGAGTACTTATTTTCAATTTTTCATCTTGTCCTGTATAAGACTGTGTGTATCTTGTGGATTCTGACTTCCTGAATCCTAACTTAATAATGTCCATAGATTTTTAGAGGGTGAACCACTAAACAAATGTTTAGAAGATACTTGTTGGTTTGACAATTTGACTTATAATATCAAGAGATAAGGCTCTTTTCAGGAGTATGGCTCTCAGAGGAATATTTGATTTCTTGTCCCAAGACAACAATGCTCTACTCATTACCATGAAAGCCCCCATAGAGTACAGCATATTTTTATAGATCAAATGAAGGAAATCTTACATTACACAATAAATAGTAGTCCAAGAATGTGCTGAAGTTCCACTAATTGTCAATTACATATTGTGATGCACATGTTATAATATGTTATATATTAGGTGAAAATATACTTTTAAAATATATTTATTTAGTTATTTATTTTGCTGGCAATTGAACCCAGGGTACTTTTCCACTAAACTAAACTATAATCTATTGCTTTTTTTTCTTCTTCTTTTCTTTTTTGAGACAGGGTCTAACTAAGTTGCTGAAGCTGGCCTTGACCTTGTGATCCTCCTGTCTCAGCCTCATGAGTTGCTGGGTTTATAGGCATGTGTGTTAAATTATTCTTTGTTAATAAAAATATCTGAAAATATAGACATTGTTCATTCACATAATTAAAACCATCATAAACTTTTATTATCTTAGTGATATTTTACACCATCAAATTATATTAGATAAATGACAAAGATTGAAAATTTTCACTGGATTATATACTTTTTTGCATAATATTATTAAATAGCTATGGAACACTATTGGTATTTAAAATTTATTTTCAGAGAAATCTGCATATGGAATAAAAGTTAAATCACTTCAAGGCAGATGTTTACCCATGTTCCAACAAATAGATACAATAAACAGTTCATTGAAATATACATGGTTAAAAAAAAATAAAAAAGAAATATACATGGTTTAACAATTAACTGATTAACTTATTCTCTTACACAGATTTTCAGCATGTCGGTTTTCTCATGTGAAAATTTTCTCAGAAAATTCTCACTTCTTTACTTTTCAGAAATCACAGAAAGTTGTATTATTAGTAAAACATACAAGTTAAGGTTGGAGTGGTTGCTCAGCAGTTACGGCACTTGCCTGGCCACACGCAAGAATGTGGGTTCAAACCTCACTACCACGTACACAATGAAGTGTCAGAGCAATGAAATCCACATGAAAAACTAAATAAAATTGAATCTCTTTCTCTTTCTCTCACTGTCCCTCTCTCCTTAAAAAGCAAAACAAAACAAAAAAACATACATATGTGTCACGTGAAAAGTAAAATTCTAGGGTATTAACTTGATCGGAAGTGACAAAAATAGAAGCTGGGAATTCAAAACCAAACAAGAAGAACTTCTTTTTCTTATTTCATCACAACTCTAACATAAATTCCTCAGCTGTGATATTCCACATAACCTTTTGTATTCATGTTTTATTTAGTCATATCGAGGTTGTTAGCAACATGCATGTGCTCCTGCAAGACTAACCCTGAGCATGCATTTAGTTTTCTCTAAAGCAATGCATTTATTTTTTATTAGCTACAATCACTGTTTTATATCACAGCTGACTAAGCACAGTCATTTAAGTGACCTGACTATTCTCTATAGAATTCTGTGGGTAGTGACAAGCCTACAAGTTTTATCCACATTATTATTCTAGACTCCACTTCATTTTTATGGTCAATCTCTGATTTGTGGTGTATTTTGTGTGAGATTCTCATTATAAAATCATTTTTCCTGTCCTACCTCCTTGGCCATCATCCCAGGTGGCATTACTCTATAAAAGATAACACTACCTCTGAAGTCCCCTTTCTGCTTCAGAAGACAAAGGACATTATGCAGACTCACACTTTTGAGTATGTCTCCAATATCAGTGTTTATAAAATCCATATTTTTATATAATCATACTGAACTACTTGCTTCTATTTTCTTATTCATATCAATGATGATTTCTGTTAGGTAGGAGTTGATGGAATGGTATTAGAATATCATAATAATATATCATTTAGCATATATTTTCTTTAATTAATAGAAATCCTTTTATTCTCATCAAAGTTACTTCTCTACGTGAAGATGTGATATCACTGGTAATAAAAATGCTAAAATGCAAAAATGGAAAAGCGGCATGTAGCTGACTAGACTGGCTCCATATTAAGCACATTATGCTGCCCAATATGGGGTGTCTATAGCAGAGGATTTAATTAATTCATCAACACAATAGGATAGAAGGAAACCCATTGTGTTAACTGTCCTCATAAATGAAACCCACTGTCTCATTAGACCCTGACATCACTGCTCCCAGGCAATTCCTGTTTGGTAGAATAATAAGTGACCCCATATGCTGCTGCTCACCACACACAGAGCAGCACTTTTATCTCCTGTTACCTCCGACAAATAAAATTTCCCTACACTGTAGAGCCCGAGTCATTTTTCTGAAAAATAAAATAGAAATACACAACATTTAAAATCAAGACCAGGGACTAAGCCACATATGGCAAATACTTCAAAGATTTAGGGGTACTCTCCTTCATCATATATCCCCTAAGAGTGTGAGTCTGACATTTCCAAACCTATGCTTGCATGTTGATCTTACCATCCTTCAGCAGATAAAGGAGCAATAGGAGGAAGTAAACATTGGAAACTTGTATGTTTCTAAGTAAATTAACACATCTCATGTATATGCCACACATAAGCCATGAACAAAATATTTAAGGAGTGTTCTTTCCTTCAAGAGGACACAATGACCAAGGAGAAAGTTACTATTTCTTGAGTCAGAGGATAAAGCACTTTTTTTTTAATTTTTTATTTTTGAACAACCTTACAAGATTTTAACAATATAATATAAAATGTGTATAAAATGT